>OU342738.1:238017588-238202258 GCA_910589765.1 Avena atlantica
GGTGGGCCGTTGAAAGGGCCAAAACCCACACGTCCTAGGTGAGATCCTCTTCACAGACATGCAATAACACATGGGAAAGTTTTGGACTTATAGCTCAAAACTAGGGCTAGAATTATAACTCGAAACTCGCGAGCTAAATGAGTAACTCGTGACACAGCTCGACTCGGCTCGAACTCGGTGTCTAACGAGTCGAGCCAAGTTTTTAATTTGAGATTTTTTATTCATCCAAGCTAAATGAGCTACTCGCGAGCTACTCATTTAGCTCGTTAAACTCGTTCAAATATAGAGTTTAAAAATTTTGATAGATAAGTGCCATACTATGAATGTTTCTTGAACCTGTAATGGTGTAGAGCTACTATATTTTTTATTGATTTTCCTTCGTGTTATTATAGAAGTACTATTGTTGTTCTAGTTTCAAATTAGTAGAATAATTACTAGCTTTTTTTACATGTGCTCATATTCATAACTTATAACAATCTAAACGAGCTGCTCGCGAGCTACTCGTGAGTTTACCGAGTCGAGCCGAGTTTCAATGAGCTCGTTCTCTAAACGAGCCGAGTCGAGCTAACTCGTTAGTTGAACGAGCTTTAGCGAGTCGAGCCGAGTTGGCTCGGATCGGCTCGAATTCCAGCCATGCTCAAAACTCCCGCTACGGGTTAACCATATGATAGTCAAATTAACTAATTAAGAACAATGATGTCACAACTGCCCAGAGTTCTCTCTAGATTGTCTTTACCAGGAAACTTAAACCTAATATCTATATGTCCTCATCCAACTGCACAGACAATTTTAGTTAATAAATATAGTGAACAACCAATCGCAAATAAGTGGCTATTTGTAGTTAAGCAAGATAAATACAGTGATAATTCCCCTACTATTACTTAAGCAAGATAAGGTTAGAAAAATCCTACTGTTAGTTAATAGCCTGCAAATTCAATTAAAGCAAGCAAAATTGACAACTGCCAGTTCGTAGCCTAATTCCTAGCTTACTGTAGTTCACTAAAAATCAGTTAAAGCAAGCAAAATTACCTATTGTAGTTCAAGAAAAAATATGTTAAAGCAACCCTAATTCATAGCTTAATTCCTTACTTAAGTTCATGCAAGATTCACTTAAAAAAATCTTGTTCCAATATGAGGCCAATAGAGAGAGGGGGAGGGGGAGAGCTTACTCGATGCCATCGAAGGAGGACCCCCACTGGTGGCTCGTCTTCGCTTGTGAGCGCCCTTGGGAGAGCCGTCGTTGCAAAGTGTTGCGGCGACCATGCGCCGTCTTGCGGCAACCCGGGCAGCGAGAGGTATTACTCCGTCCATCTGTGCGAAATGTTGCTCAATTCCGTGCCACGGCCCAATGAATCAAAGCCGCGGACACTGCATAAAGGGTTTTCGCCGCCATCGCCGAGGGTTCGGAAGCTGAGGAGGGAGGCAGAAGCGTGCAAGGGTGGGTGAGTGGGGGATTGAATCCAAAACTATCATTTCCCCCTCTTCTAGACAAGATGTTAACAACATGCGGCAGCCATGTCACAACGCAGTTTCTCGGTGCCATATCAGCCTGACGAGTGGGTCCCAATGACAGTTTGGTGTCAATCTGTGTTAAATTTGTTTCTAATGTACATTGCAAAATCTTCGCAGTAGAGTGGTCACATTTTGTTAAGCAAACTTAAATTGATGTTTCTTTTTTGGAATTTACGTGGTAAAATGGTGGTTTTTATGCCCGGTACGTATCAAGGAAAAACTAAAGAAAGAGGTAGGTAGGAATACGTGTTCAGGAGGCCTACTCCGGTGCTCCTCACTCCCGAAAACTTAAAAGAACAATTTAGTTATTTGTCATAAAATCCTATTAATTATATGGACATTCAGATCTAAACTCAAACCCGTATTATGCACGTACATAATAACGTATTGCTACACATGATCGATCTAAGTGCCTAATAGACACAGGTGAGGATGAGGACATAGCCTCCGCGAGACGCGGAGGCGGAGACAGAGGTAGCGACATTATTTTCTCTTTACTTGCTCCTCCGTTCCACCTTGCATCGAACTCACCGTCCGTCGCTAGCTTAATTATAAACCAGTGACCACACAATGAGAGGTGTCGATCGATGCTTCTGACAACAACGACGCCCGATATTTACAGTAGGCGACTACTTCTCACCGTAGTTAGTGCCTAGAGCGTGCCATCGTTCGCCGCCGCCGAGGGCGGAGTCACCATGAATCCTGAGCGATAAGGACAAACGTACTTACCACGACATATATATAGATTCCATACGTATATGGGTATGTGTAGAATTGCGGAATATTATCTGTATTGATATTGCTTGTGGTGATTACAACGTGATCCCTTAGGCTGTTTTATATAATACTAGAAGACTTGTGGGGCAAGAAGACTACTAGAGATAGAATTGGATTACAAACTTAAACGACCAAATATAGTCCAAACCGTGATATACTCTAACACTCCCCCGCAGTTAGATCGGTAGTGACGCGAACGGTCTGACTGGAGCATAATCCGAAGGCGGAGATGGGAGAGGATGTCGATGTCGATGTAGCCGGAAGTAGGGCGTTGTAGTCATGGTTGATGATGCCATTGGTGATGTAGTCTCCATTGATGAAGTCGATGAAGTTGATGATGTCGTTGTGTTCTGGTCGATGTCGTCGTTGAGCCAGGAGAATTCGCCGTAGTGGTTGAAGTAGACGTAGTTTGAGAAGTAGCTCGACCTGCAACGCCGAGCTTGCCAGAATCGGGAGCTTGTCGGGGACGAAGGCACGCGTCGGTGTTGCGGATATCGGGCGTGCGAAGACAGGGACCATCATGAGCCATGCGTGACAGAGCCGAATTGAGGAGCAAAGAAAATTTCCGTAAACGGTCGGTGCAGAAGTTGTCCGCGTGTCGAAGTAGACGAAGTGGCTGCAAGAAGAAAAGTGAGCACAAACTTGTGCAAATAAAAATTAGACTGCGACTCTAGCGGCAAGGTCGTGGTGGATGAAGACGACGAGGTAGTTGTTGATGGTGATTAAACTGTTGCGGTAGTTGATTTCGTGGATTAGACCCGTATTTTCCGCTTGTATGAGCGCGACGTCGCTCATGAAGAAGAACTTTTTGTTGGCGTTGACATTGACCACGATTGGTGGTGGCGGCGATGATACGACGATGTTGTTGGTGTAGATGGTTGTCGGCGATGATGACCACGGGTAATGAAGGTGCAACCCTTTGTTGACAGCGAGGCGCGTACTCGGGGACGTGCGTCCCGATTGATGTAGGCGAAGACGGGCCGACATGGTGACGACGTGAGGACGGAGAAGCCGACGTAGCGCGTTAAGGCGTCCCTTGGGGCGCCGCGCGGAGCCTCCTTGGCACGATCGTTGGCGATGATTTGCCGGAGATGAGTCGTTGCCGAGGTTGAAGTAGAGGCGCGTGATGAAGACATGTGGTTGTGGACGACGCAATCCGATTTATGATCGGCGAAAGAAAAAGAAACGCCGGTCAAGCGGCCGGCGAGAAAAATTTGGCGAAGAAAGATCTAATCTACTATTGCGTGGCCCTCGGCGGAGAACGATATCCCGGGGGCAGCGCGGAGGAAGCGGTGGCTAAACCCTAGGCGGAGCAAACTGCTCTGATACCATGAAGAATTGCAGAATATTATCTGTATTGATATTGCTTGTGGTGATTACAACGTGAGCCCTTAGGCTGTTTATATAATACTAGAAGACTTGTGGGGCAAGAAGACTACTAGAGATAGAATTGGATTACAAATTTAAACTATCAAATATAGTCCAAACCGTGATATATGCTAACAGTATGTATAGGTTTATAAGGCAATATATAGAAATTAATTATTCATTAATAATAACTTAATAATTCGTTAGACCATTATGCCCTTAGTTATAAAAAAGTACAGAGCGATCTTAGTCGTTATTGTGTTTAAAATTTAGATAGGAAGGACACTGAAGCAGAGGTGCGCGTTCAGAACATGTAATCCAGGATATATACCAAGAAAGAAACGAGGTAATGATTCAAGAAGAGACTAGGCGCACATACGTGCGCGTTTCAGAAGACTGAGATAACTAGTGGGTACTGGCTGGCCCTGTCCCTGTGTGTGCAATGAAAAGCATATGTATCGAGCAATCACAGGGAACAAAAGGTACAATCAGGGCTATCCTGTACGCGGAACAATCACTGCAATAATAGCTGCCCCACCTGAAAAAGCTCTGCTGATCGACCAAAGATTCAAAGTGGCCGCAAGTTTCTCACTGAATCGACACTAGAGGCTGGGTTACAAAGGCCATTAAGCAATGGCAGAAACAGATTTGACCAGTGATGCACGTGGATTAAAGAACAATACTACATAGGTAGTTGCATGTAAGAACCGAAGGCATGTGGGTTTATCGAGCTAGAAAAGTCATATCCGACATCTAGCTAAGAGCTGGTGAATTAGCAGCCACTAGCTAGCTATAGCTAGCAAGGAGGCAAACAGCTGGTGCTGAAGCAAGTACTGTACCCACACGACACAATTTGAGCAAAAAAGGCCCTTTAAAAGGGGAGCAGCCTAGACCCATAGTCCACGGAGCCATAACCCACCACTTAAAACCTAGAGGCATCAACCCTATCACAATTTGACACCAAAAAAGAAGAGAGAGAGGCAGACAGAGGGACAGAGAAGAAAGAAAGTGAGAAGTCTTTCTCAAGAATTCTTGCGCCAAGATCCACCTCGAGATCACTAGCTAGCGTAGCGCACGTACGCAAAGTCGATCTACATGCATATATGCATGGATCAAGGAAGTCACCTGGGGATGGCATACCGTCTTCCTAACCTCCATGCTGTGCCAGATCACTACTACACCACCTCTGTTCCTCTTTCTCCACTTCAGCTACCTTGCCTTCCCAAGCTTCTCCAGATGTCTTTCGACCAGGAAGAGGAAGCATTGTTGATCTCTTCCGATCAATGTGTTCTATACCCACTGCCGACCCTGCTTGCCTTCAGCCACGGCCACTCCAGCTCCGCCACCGCCCCCGCCGCGCCGACCGTCCTCGGCGAGAAGCCCACAGCCGGTTACATGCCCAATATTGGGGCTGAGGAGGTAATCAAATATAATCTTGGTAGTTTCATGATCATCTGCAGGTTACAGAGAGGACCGATTTACACATCCATGACTTTGATTTCTCTTCCTTCATCAGGTGAGCACCTCAGTGACGACGAGAGTTGGCTATGAGGGTGCTGGTTGTAATGGCGGTTATTCCGGTACATGGTATATGCAGTGAGAGCATGTCTTTGTCACTAGTCTTGTTATGATGATGATGATGAGATTTAGTTATGTTTAGTGTTTGATGCCATTGTGGTGTGTGTGCCGTGTGCGTGTGAGGGTGCAGGTGGAGGGGTTCGATGGCAGGGGAGAAGGGGAAGATGAAAGTGAGGAGAAAGATGAGGGAACCGAGGTTCTGCTTCCAGACCCGAAGCGACGTAGATGTGCTGGATGATGGCTACAAGTGGAGGAAATACGGGCAGAAGGTTGTCAAGAACAGTCTCCATCCCAGGTATACTTCTATAAGCAATTATAAGAACCCTAACATATTTCGTCTTACCTGTTAGTATCCACGAACTCCTCACGCCCTTGCTCTTCTCTGAGAGGATATAGAGCAGAAGCTCGTAAATATTAATTAATTAAAGTGGTCCGTTTTAACACTTGATGTGGTACATAAGTAAGCCATACCATCTTTTATCCTAACTAACACCTTGGAGATTCTTGATGGCAAAAGATGTGAAGTAAACTGGATCTGGTGGTACAGTTCTAACAATTTTTTCCCGTCTCCTCTTAGTTGCTTTCCGGTGAACTTTCCATTTCGCTTATGCAATTAATGGAAAAGGGGGCTAGCTAGCTACCCCCGGTTGAAAAAAAAAACTAATCCTCAGATACATGTCAGTTGTTTCCAATTTATGGGCCGTGTTCATCAAACTGGTTAATTACCCTGCTTGGACTGAATGTGGTGCTTTTTTCACATAGTAAAGTTTCACGGAAGGGATGCTGTGGAAAGTCAATGGCATTATGACAGAGGAGATTGCACAAGGATATCATCTTGCAGAACCACAAAAATTTCCAGCTAGTTAGCTGCATGCGATAAAGCTGCACGGATCACTAACAATGGTATCTGATGTCCCATTAAAAGAAATAGTATCAGATGTAGACATCCATGCATGCATGAAGTTTTCAAGTTAACTTGCATAGTCGTTATCCTTGATCAGGGTAGCAAAATATAAAGGAAAGGAATAGGGATTCATGATCTATGACAAAAAGGAAAACAATCAGTAGTAGACGCCTGTGCATGCGTGCCCTCTTTGCCTATATGCGCGGGGACAAATGGAACGGACATTTTAAGATCATTGTGTTTCTTACTGCCAGCTAGCTCTCAGTGCGCCATATATAGGTCTGGGACTGGGAAGCTTGGTTTTCAGCAAACTGCGTACTTGCTAATGATTTGTCTGCTCTGCTGCAGAATAGAAATGTACTATTTTCATCTTCTTTGAAAGGAAGACACTACGGTTAATGTATGTACTCCCTCAATTTCAAAATATAAGATATTTTATCTTTTTCTAAAACACACGTATTTAAACAATTTTTAGTGGGTAGGTTACTCATTTTGCCTCGAACCTACACACTAAAAAATGTATAAATACATATATTTTAGAAAAAAAAGACTAAAGTATCTTCAGCACCGGTGAGCTCCTTTTTTAAGAAATTGGAAAACCATATTTGTAGGTCTCCAAAAATCTGAAAAGAAGTACCCCTCTGTCCTGAAAAAGTTGTCCTAGATTTGTCTAGATCTATAATATATACATGTACATGTCGCTGATTTCGTACTAAATCAGTGATACTTATTCTGCATTGGAGGAAGTACCTAAAGAGAAATCCTTTTTGAAACAAAAACGTGCAGTTTCAAAACATTATACGAGGTGTGTTTCGGCATCCCTGTCTTCTCTCAAATTTAAGAAATAGAAAACACAAGGTCGGCCAAGATTAGGCAATACCTCTTCGGTTCGGAGAGCATGAAGATGTATCTGCTAATCCTGGCCTTCCTCAGTTTCTTATGTTTCGGAGGAGGGAGAGAACACCTAAACAAAACTCACATTATACAACTTTTCCACATTGATAGAAGCTAATTATAAATAAGAAGTTGGGCCTTCTGCAATTAAACACTTTGGAGCTTGGCATGCATGCAGGAGCTACTTCAGGTGCACCCACAGCAACTGCCGCGTGAAGAAGCGTGTGGAGCGGCTGTCGACGGACTGCCGCATGGTGATCACCACGTACGAGGGCCGCCACACGCACACCCCCTGCGACGACACCTCCCCCTCCTCCGGCGACCACACCACCACCACCTGCTTCAGCTCCTTCTAGGCCGCTACGTACATCGATCTCTATCCATATGGTAGCAAAGCACGCAAGATCGACGGCGCAAGAGATCAAGCAAGCAGCAGGAAAGTGCATGCGTAGATTATCTAGATCGATTAGTTATTTCTTATTCGAATTTCCTAGTTTTTGATGGATGAACAATGATACTGCTCGTCGTGTACTACGATCTATATATCCAATTCCAGCGGTACGTCCATGCAGCTCTGGTAGGCAATAAAGATACTTTCTACGTGCGCATGTGACTAGCTAGATGCATGGTTATTAACAGAGATTTAGCAGCAGCAGCAGCAGCAGCAGCAGCTAGCAGGAAAGCACTCAAGCCGGTGACCACAGCTGCGCAGGTGATCTGGCTGGCCGTATATATGCGCTAAATTAATTAATAGACCGTTGCTCGTACACTACGGCGGCAGAGCTGACTGAGAAGACACGAGAAGCTAAGGGGAAACAAGAGAGGTGTGCTTGCAGCTTGCTCGTAAGCATGCTAATGATTGCGCAACGTGCGGCCCTGCTCTTGCGCCGAAACGAACACGGGCTTCCGACCAAACCGCCATTAATCCCCGTCTTGGTTGTTTCGTCGTCAGGCTCATATATCAGAATTCAGAGATTACTACTCCGTCTGAGCGAGGGCAGTCACGCGACATGAATGAATGATGATCATCATCTACAAGAACCTCAGATCGACGAGGTCCCGGCCGGACCCGGAATCATGGCGAGATCGACCGTGTGTCGCCGACTAGAGAAGCATCATGCGGTGCATGCGTGGAAGTGCATGGGAAGAGTGGTGTACTATATATAGCGCCCTAGCTAGGGTCCAGATTTAGTCTAGTATTAACAAAGTCCGAAAAATGGATTTTACTTCATTTACTAAACATGAATATACTACCATGTCACAACATTGTAGATCCAATTTAGATATCTACAACGTACTCAGGAAACAACACGTTTATTACTGTTTCATGAATAAATACTTTATCTCGATCCCCTGTCAAAAAAATATTTTATCTCCATATATTTGGAGATTACAATGAATATACAAAAAAAAAATCATGTATACTACATAGGAAATAGTAAAAATCAACAAATGATGTGTTGGAATTTTGTCCAGTATGGTCCAATCCATTTATTCTATGTCAACAATTTCTGAAATCCTAGAGCCCTACTTGGTCCCTTTATGCATGGCAAAAGGTGGAACAAAAGTATAGTCACATGTTACTAATTGAGCAAGAGTTGCACCTTGTTTTAAGAAGATGTCGCTCTACCTCTTGTACAAGCATAAAAAGAGAAGAGAACTACACTCAGTGCTCCTCTTCCACCGCAACCAGACTCGCCTTGCCACGCCACGCCATGCCACGACACTTGCCACGGGTTGCGGCCATGGGCCGACCGAGGACCCACCTTCTGTCGCTATCTGTTTGTTTTGCCTCACGGCTCTAAATTTTATCCAGTCGCTGCATGACGCCTCTCCTTTCCGTGTCTATATAAGAGAGGTTGCTCCTCTCTAGAGAGAGACACAACCACACAAGCCTCTGGAACCCCGCTTCTTCGGATCTTGTACTTGAGAAGGGAGATAAGGTTTCTAGGGATCGCTCGGCGCGACTACTGGCTCACGGACTCTGACGAGTTATTCCTGGATGACGACTACTTCCCGACATTGAAAACTTCTTCGACAACATGGCTGGTGTTAACATCAACGCCAACACAAACGTCAATGCAAACAGTTCCCCCACTACATCGTATGCAAATATTTCCCCGTCTTGTTCAGATCATGTTCCATCTACTGTAAATTATGTCTCATATACTATGTGTAGCAATCTATTTAGACTTGTTGTTTATGTTCTCTCTATTAGATTGCATGACTATTAGTATTCCTATGTTATTAGTCATGTTTTATCTATTGTTTCCATGTATTAAGCCTAGTGGTAATTTCTCATATTTCCAACAATTTAAAAACCTTATTATACGCAATTTACTCCAAGTGGCTTTGCCGCGTCTATAAAGCCGTCGATTTTTAGGGCATGCACTATAAGAAATGGTGCGTGAGAGCAGTTCTCTGGTTTCGAACCATGAGATGCTATAACGCCACTCTTGGCAAACCCGAGGAAGAGCTCACTCCCTGTTCAGGAGGAAGCCTTTGAGAAAACGGATACTCCCTTTAAGGATGATATGTTGAGTGTTCTTAACGATAACATTGTTGATCGGTAATCTGTACGCGTCACCTGATAGTGGCAAGACTATGTGGGATGCGCTTGAGTCTAAATTGGGGTCTCGGATGATGGCACTGAGTGTTATTTCATGGAACAATTTTATGACTATAAGATGATTGATGAGCTCTCCAGAATTGAGCAGGCTAATGAGATATAGTCAGTTGCAAAGAAACTTTAGCACTTCACTTGTGTGTTTTCGGACAAGTTTGTGGTCGGAGGCATCAGTTCCAAGCTTCCTCACCCGTGTAGAAATTTTGCTACTTATCTGAAACATAAGAGGCAAGAGTTTTTTGTTTTGGATCTTATTGGGACTCTTGATGCCAAAGAGAATGAAAGAACATAAGACACACATGCTCGAGGTGTTGATGGAGGCTCTGGTGCCAACTTGGTACAAAATAGAAACTTCTAGTCCCACAAGTTCAAGAACAAGAAAAAATATAATGGAAAACAAAAGTTTGATGAGAAGAATAAGGTGTCATGGTCTACAGACTTTAAGAAGAATACCAATAAGAAAGGAGTCTGCCATGCTTGTGGCAATCCTTATGATTGGGCACCCAATTTCCCTATCACTTTGATAAGTGTCAACATCGGAATCCTGACAAGACCAATAATATTGTCATTGGTGATACTGAGATGTAGGATGCTCAATACAATATATTTCCTACTATCCTTCTAGTAAGTCATTCTCCTGATTGGTGTATTGACATGTGTGCCAATGTACATGTTTGGTATGATATTTTTATGTTTTATTCATATCAGATTTGAGAAACTTTCTTTGTGCTGATGGGCAACGACTCGCATTCTTTTTTGTGTGGTTTTGGTACGGTCGGTATGAAGTTCACTTCATGAAAGACCATATGCATAAAAAACGTGCATCATCTGCCCTCCATTGTTAAAAATCTTGAACACTACAAAATTTGTTGGACTCAAAAACAATCTTATAGGAAGGAATTAGCTAAGTTTGAATGGTTTACTTCCCCGTTTGGGTCGTGGTCACACTCTGTGAGACCCTGGCGCATGGTTCAATAGGATTGATAGGAAACCCATACCAACAAGTTGCAACTTGTTTTCCGGAAGCTTATTCAAAAAGAACTCTAAGGTTAAGCGTGCTTGGCCTAGAGCAATTCTAGGATGGGTGACCGACCGGGAAGTGGGTATCGGGTGCACACGAGTGAGGACAAAGTGTTGGTCTGTGGGGTTAGTCTAGAGATCCTATTGAGCTGCCAGAAGTGACAGTCGTCAGTCCGAAATGACCGGGGGTGTTACACACTCGTGGCATGATACCTTTTCTATGGATCACACATCCTAGTGACTAAAAAATGTGGAACAATTTTCTTACTTGTGGCAGTGTCGTGCCATTTTGATAGTTCAGCATTGGGAATGCTAGGTAAATATGAGCCAAATAGAGAAAATCATTGGGGTGTGAAAATACTTAAGTATGAGCCATTTTGAGTAGTAGTTTGATTCATACTTTCGTAGGATTATGAAAATCATTAAGTATGAAAGTATAAATAGAATAGTTGTATAATTGTAGTGTTAAGTCATTCAGAATCCTACATGCATGACTCATACACGATCGAAAGGATGTCTGCTTGTTCATATGAAAATCATGACAATTTATTCAATTTGTTGTAAACTTCTTGTCAATGAAAATACATATGACATAAAATGAATCTAGAGGAAATGCTTTGTTTGGATTCCAATCTTATTGAGAGAGCAGAAGTTAATTGTGTCTATGCTGAGGATTATTTCACTTAATAAGATATCTTGTCAAACGTCCTTGCATTGATAAAGTTTAACTTCCTTCAAACCAAGGATGCTCTACTTTTGTTTGAATGACACAGTACTAGAACGGGCAAGTGAATCATAATTAGCTTTCGTCTCCAGTGGTTCATACTATAAACATCATACTCTGAACATACATAACACACTACTAGGAAATACCCTACTAGTGAGGCACTGAATTTGGACATTAGTGGCTCACTAGTGGTGCGCCACTAGCGAGGTGCACCTGGTGGTGCCTTGATGGCTGTGAAATACCACCTCTTTTAGCCATCTAAAATGTGCCATTTATCTCTCATATCATGTTTCTTCTAGCTATAGCTATGCCTTATATGCATGACTTCTAGTTCTCATTTACGTTCATATAAGATTTGCACATTTAGTAGTTTAGGTAGAATTTTATCACTTTCCTTGTCTATGACATGTGTGTAGGTGTTGGTGAATATTATGGATAAAAAGGAACAAAGTGAGCATAGTATGAAGGAGCTGTAGGGACCAGACTTAGCCATTTGAGAGGTTGGAAAAGTGAATTTTTCCAACATCTCAAAATAAATATCCATGACCATGGGGTTGTATCCCTCAATGAGGCGAATCCAACGAACCCAAGAACGCCCAAAATGGAGTTCGTATGAAGAAATGGCGGCCAAAACACTGCGAGACTTGAAAGTTTGACGACCAACTATACGGGCCAGAGCGGAAAATTTCCGCCGTATAGTTTGACCATATAGTTGGTAAAAAGGTTGCAAATGACAGGATTTTGCCCCAGAGAAGCTCCAAAACCTTCTCTAAGTCATATGACGGTATTGGGGGTAAAGAGGGGAGGAGCCAAGAGAGAGCCAGCAATCCATATTCTCACCCACGGCGGAGCCCTGACACCGTGCCACAACCATAGCCTCCCTCAATCATATCTACACCATCACCATCACACAAGAGGAGAAGGGAATATGATCTTTAAGGCCTCCACATTGATCTACATCATCATCTTCATCAACAACGTCTCCATCACTGATCCCCTTTGGCTACTTGTTGTAGTTCTAGATTGAATCTTGGATTTGCACTTGTTCTCAATTGTATCATCATACTTCATCCATATTTAATCCATGATGTTGATTGCCCTCATGTGTGAGTAGTTTCCTTTGTTCTTGGGGAGATGGAGAAACCCTAGTATGTGACTGAATTGAGATAAAGATTATTGTGTGATATTGTTCATTATGTGTCTGTGCTAATTGTCTTCATCTTGATGTTGGGAGTTGTACACCTCCTTAATATTTGCCTCTTGAAGGGACTTGATGAAGGGGATTACTTGTTGGTAGACCGAAGGATGATAGCACTTATTGTGACTATAAAATAGCTGTCATTCTTTATGTACTAACTTGGGGAATCAAGGAGAACTCATCAAGCCATGTTCATGCCACGGGACAAATCCCTTAATAACGCAGTAATTCGATTAATGTTGATTGCTGTCTGTTGTGGTTATGACGGATGATGTGAGCAGTGGTTGTTGCCTATTCGTCTATATATGGAGCTCCTTCCACACATATCATAAATGGTCTTATTCATTATAGTAATTTTGATCACTCTTTCTAATTATTAGCGGTGGATCCACTACTCCTTGAGAACTCTTTCCATCATCTTGCAAACCTTCATAATCATAATCACGTGCTCTTGTTTACTTACAAAACTTTAGTTTACTTATTTTTCTCCTATTTGAAAATCCAAAAATATCTTTTACACAAAACTCACATTTTATCTTGTTACTTAGAATGTTATTTAGTATTACTATTTTAGTATTTAGTTCAAGAGTTATTTAGACTTCAGACTCCTGCTCCATGTGGGATCGATATCTTTATTTCGAAACTAGCTACAAATGATCTATGCACTTGCAGTCATTAAACTATTTTCTGGCCTGGCGCCGTTGCGGTAGACTTGATAAAGGGGATTACTTGTTGGTAGACGGAGGGATGGTAGCACTTACTATAACTATAAAGTCGTTGTCATCATTTACGTACTAACTTGAGGAAGCAATGAGAACTCATTAAGCCATGTCCATGCTGCGGGAGAAATTCCTTAATAGCGGGATAATACGATTGATGTCGTTTATATGTCAGCTGTGGTTATGAAGGATGATGTGAGAAGTGGTCGCTGCCTAATCGTCCATATATGGAGCTCCTCCCATGTACATGCATATCAATGAGAATATTCGTTATAATAATCTCGATCACTTGGTCTAAATTGCTAGCGATGTATCCACCACTCCCCGAAAACGCATTTTTCCCTATTGCAGTTTCAATCTTTCTTACACACGTGATTACTACTTTCTGCATTAAGTTTTACTTCACTTTAATTTATTGTTTTGCTCAAACAAAACCCCCAAAAAAATTCTACTTTTCTTGCATCTTAGAATTATTTTTAATTACTTCGTTTAATTTCAGTTAAAAGTATTTTAGTCTTTCGCCTACTGCTACCTATGGGATCGATATCTTTATTTCAAAAGTAGCTACAAACGATCTATACACTTGCAGTCATCATACCTCACTTATAATATATACCAGTGGCGCACCCCAATGATGACTTACTAATAACACCATGGGCCACTAGTAATATATTTGGAAAACAAAAAATATGAATTTACAAAAAAAACCAAATGGAAAATAATTTAAATACAATAAATGAAATGGAATCATAATTTTTATTACAGTAAGAATATTATAATGTCTTTACAATTATCTAGGAAAATAAAAATTGCAAGGAACTAAAAGAAAAGCCTTAAAGTAGTCTTCTAGTAATCTTTTCTTCTTTTTCTTTACTTTATCCCTACAAAATGGAACATAAATAATGTAGATCGGCATTGACAACTAATGTCTACGCACTTCTATTCTTGTAGACATTTGTTGGGCCTCGAAGTGTAGAGGTTTGTAGACAACAGCAAGTTTCTCTTAAGTGGATTACCCAAGGTTTATCGAACTCAGGGAGCAAGTAGTCAAAGGTATTCCTCTCAAGCAACCCTGCAATCAAGATACAAGAAGTCCCTTGTGTTCCCAACACACCCAATACACTTGTCAGGTGTATAGGTGCACTAGTTCGGCGAAGAGATAGTGAAATACAAGTGGTAACGGTGCTAGAAAAGAGCTTCTGACTTGTTGTTGATGTGGGAGAGACTAAAGGCAAACTGAAATAAAGATGGAAACAAGCAAACATGCAACAGATCTAGATGCAAACGGCGTTTCAATGCTTATAAAAAAGGCCTAGGGATCATACTTTCACTAGTGATCACTCTCAATAAAATATATTCTCTTCATGATACTACCCTGAACTACTCTCCAGTTGGATAACTCTATTCCATGGTAGGGCTATCACAGCACTCCTCAAAGTCCAACTTCCCCATATAGATAAACCCACACTGTCACCTTGAGCGCTAGATGGTTCCAACAAACACCACAATTTCATAGAGACAACCAACTCGAAATATACTCATGATAAGTATTTATAAACTCTAACCTAAGTGCCACCACGGCGTGCACGCTGTCACTTTCACACACGTGGGGAGAGCAGAGATCTATTAAAGCACTTGAGTAGCAAAGTAGATCTACTTGATTACAAAGCTCATGACCACAACATGATCATTCATAGAGAGAGATGAACACATAGCTACCGGTAGAGCCCTTAGCCTCGAGGAAGAACTACTCCCTCCTCATCATGGGAATCAGCAACGGTGATGAAGATAGTGGTGGAGATCGGTGGAGATAGCTCCGGGAGCACTTCCCCGTCCCGGCAGGGTGCCGGAATAGAGACTTCTATCCCCCGAATTTCCCCTTCGGTGGCGGCAGCGCTGCGGAACTTTTCGTAGCTTTCTCCCAGATGATTTTGGGTTTCTGAGTCGGGGGCTTTTTATAGGCGAAGGAGGCAAGGTCAGAGGAGGCCCAGGGGGCCCACACGCCCTGGTGGCGCGCCCAGGGTGGGCCCACGCCACCCTAGGGTGTGGCCACCCTGGTTCGTGATACGTCCAATTTGCATCACCATTCTATATCATAATTTGCCTCTATTCATTGATATATTTTATATTAAGAGGTGTTACTTATGTTAATTTCATCTATTTTTGCATGTTGCATGATTCTTGGAGGATGAACTGCCGGAGTTAGGATTCTGATGGAAAACGCGGTGTTTTGATGCAATTTCGCGAAGATCGGAAAAATACCAGAAAAACTACAGAAATTTATTTTTTCCCACAAGACGAAGGATGGTAGAAGGGGAGACGGAGTTGGGCCGCAGAGGGCCCACACCCCCTAGGCGCGGGCAGCTCTAGACCGCGCCTACAGGGGGTGTGGACACCCTGTCCCACCTCTGGCTCCGCCCTCTTGCCTATATCTTCTCATCGAAACCCTGATACACGGGAAGGACCACAGAAAGATTCTGCCATCTCTGCGGGGCGGAAAACACCGAGAGAGAAAGAGCTCTCCGACAGACAGATTTCAGTTGGGGACATTCCTTCCCGGAGAGGGGAGATCGTCGCCATCAACACCATCATCAAGCTAGACTTCACCGGGATCATCATCATCATCCACATCATCATCTCCACCAGCACCATCATTTCCACTCCATCCCGCTATAACAATTGTGTTGAATCTTGCATAGTTCTTAGGGGAAACTTTCCTAGTGTTGATTACAATTGTAGTTGATGCTTGTGAGTGGAACCATTGAATTATTGTTTATGTTTATATTGTTATCCATCACCATATCATCTCTAATCTTGATCCATATGATGTCTCGTGAGTAGTTCGTTTAGTTCTTGAGGACATGGGTGAAGTCATGTTGTTAGTGGTGGATTTGTGTTGAGGTATTATTCAATGGTTTAATATTTAAGTTGTGGTGCTATTCTTCTAGTGGTGTCATGTGAACGTCAACTACATGATACTTCACCATTTATGGGCGTAGGGGAATGCATTGTGTATTTGGCTACTAATTGTGGGGTTGCCAGAGTGACAGAAACCTGAGCCCCTGTTAGAAAACCATTGCACAAGGGAGTGTAGGATCTCAGAGTTTAAGGCTGTGGTTAGGTTTATATCTTAATTGCTTTTTTAGTTGCAGATGCTTGCAAGGGGTTTAATCACAAGTATGTATTAGTCGAAGTAAGGTCGGTACATTAGCACAGGTTCACCCACACAACACTTATAAAACCAAACAAGATTAATCAGCTATATGAAACGAAAGCACTTGACAGTATTCCCATGTGTCATCGGGAACATTTGGTCCTCATTAGTATTTCCACCGGCTTGTAATTTGCTAAGAAAGGATTGGGTCACTTTCTGTAATTATTTGCTATATTTATTTACTTGCAATTTATTTCCTTGCTTTAGCAGAAAACCCCTAAAAATTCGTTTGCTAAGTATTTACAGAGATTTCCTGCTCCATACCACTAGTCAACACCTTCTGCTCCTCGTTGGGATCGACACTCCTATTTATCAAAAGTACTACGATACACCCCCTATACTTGTGGGTCATCAAGACTATTTTCTGGTGCCGTTGACGGGGAGTGAAGCGATATTGAAGAGTGGAACTAGTAAAGGAAACTTCTACTGTGAGTATTGCTTTTTATTTCTGTTTGTTACTTTGTTTCCAATATGGATAACCCACTTGGTTTTCTGTTTGGGAAAACTACTACCACTAAAAGGGTAGTAGATGGACCACCACCTATTGAGATAGATCCTTTTAAGATACCTACAAGTATTGTTGATTGTGTTATGGATAATTATTATTTAGGGGATGGAACTGTCCATCCTTGTGATCATTTGATTTTTATCCATGGATTATGTGGGTTGTTTAAGTGTGCAGGTATCACAACTGAACAAGTGAAGAAGAAGTTACTATCTATATCATTGAAAGGAAGAGCTGAAGAATGGTATAAGTTGCTGAAGAATGGACAATCCATGGAATGGGAGGAAATATTATCTCTCTTTTATTCTAAATTCTATCCTCCCAGTGAGATTCAAAAGGATAGGAATCTAATATATAACTTTTGGACTCGTGATGGAGAGAGTACAACTCAAGCTTGGGGGATATTGAAGTTACTAATGCTTAAATGTCCTATTCATGAACTCCCTAATTAACAATATTATTATCAATAACTTTTATGCAAGGCTTTCTCTTCATGATAAAGATTTACTAGATGTTTCTTGTGCTGGATCATTCACACGTATGAAGGAAGAAGCTAAATGGGATCTCCTAGACCGTATTCAAGAGAACACTGAAGCATGGGAGAATGACAAAGGAATAAAGTCAGGTATAAATTATGATTATGAATGCATTAAATCTTTTATGGGAACTGATGACTTTCGTGATATTATTACTAAGTATGGTCTTAATTCTCAAGTTCTTGAAAAATGTTTTAAGGCTTTTGCCTCTTATATTGAAATTCCCAAAAAGGAGTGGGACAAGTACCATGCACCTTATAATGATAGTGTTACCCATGTTCCTGCAAGCATTGAAGTTTGTACTGTTGATCCTATTTTGCATGAACCTTATGTTGAGAAAATCTATTTTCCTGCTAAGGTAAAGGAACATTCTATCATAGCTAATGTGGTTAGCAAAAGTGCAAAGAAAACTGTGGAACCTGATGAGCAAATAAACATTGAACCTGTTGTAGCCCTTGTGAAATATCTTGTCACTAAAAATATAGAGGATGGGCACATTGTCTTCAGTGAAGACGCTTCTAATATTGTCTCTCATCCTAGAAAAGTTAGGAAAAGTAGTGTCTCTGTGCTTTATGTTAGAATTGGTGATCATTTCTATTATGGTTTATGTGATATTGGTGCTAGTTCTAGTGATATTCCTTATGAGCTTTACAGGGAAATTATGCATGAAATTGGTCCTTGTGAACTTGAGGACATAGATGTGGTTGTTCACCTTGCTAATAGAGAGACAGTCTGTCCAATAGGCATTGTAAGAGATGTGGAGGTTCTTTGTGGTAAGATTAAATATCCTGCTGATTTTCTAGTACTTGGTTCAGAAGCTAGTAAAACATGTCCTATTATCTTTGGTGGACCCTTATTGAATACTTGTGGGGCTATTATAGATTGTAAGAAGGAGAAAGTTTTAAGTAAGTTTGCTAGAGAATCTTATGAGTTTAATTTTTCCAAATTTTCTAAAACTTCTTATGAAAATGAATTGCCTAATGAGGATTTTAGGGTTGAACAACTTTCTGCTATTTCTCTTGCTCCTAACAATGCCTTGCAGCAGTATATGGAAGATCATGAAAGTGAAGTCTTCATGAAGGAAATAAATGAGATTGACGAGGTTTTCCTTCGTCAACCTGAATTACTTAAGCATAACCTACTTGTGGAAGATTTGGGTACCACATTACCACCTAAAGGGGACCCTGTTTTTGAATTAAAGCCCTCTGCCTGATGATCTTAAATATCCTTATCTAAATGATAAGAAAATATATCCTATTATTATTAGTTATAAACTTTCAGGGAAGGAAGAGGAAACATTATTGGAAATATTAAAGAAACACCGAGGAGTTATGGGGTGTACTCTTGATGATTTAAAAGGGATTTCTCCTACTATATGTAAGCATGCTATTCATATAGAACCTGATGTAAACCAGTTGTTGAACACCAAAGCCGTTTAAATCCTAAGATAAAGGATGTGGTAAGAAATGAGGTATTAAAACTCCTTGATGTTGGTATTATTTACCCTATTGCTGATAGTCAATACGTTAGCCCTATTCAGTGTGTCCCAAAGAAAGGGGGAATCACTGTTGTGCCTAATGAAAATAATGAGCTTATACCTCAAAGAGTAGTGGTTGGGTATAGGATGTGCATTGATTTTAGAAAGGTTAATAAAGTTACTAAGAAAGATCATTATCCTTTGCCTTTTATTGATCAAATGCTAGAAAGATTGTCTAAAAAAGACTCACTTTTGTTTCCTTGATGGTTATTCTGGTTTCTCTCAAATTGATGTGAGAGCGCAAGACCAAGAGAAAACCACCTTCACTTGTCCCTATGGAACTTATGCTTATAGGCGTATGCCTTTTGGTTTATGTAATGCTCCTGCCACCTTTTGGAGATGTATGTCTGCTATCTTTCATGGTTTTTGTGAAGAAATTGTGGAAGTTTTCATGGACGATTTCTCTGTCTATGGAACTTCTTTTGATAATTGTTTGCACAACCTTGATAAAGTTTTATAGAGATGTGAAGAAACTAACCTTGTTCTTAATTGGGAGAAATGCCACTTCATGGTTAATGAAGGGATTGTTCTTGGACACAAAATTTCTGAAAGAGGTATTGAAGTAGACAGAGCCAAAATTGAAGCAATTGAGAAGATGCCTTGCCCTAGGGATATAAAAGCTATTCGTAGTATCCTTGGTCATGCTAGTTTCTATAGGAGGTTTATTAAAGATTTCTCCAAAAATTTCAAAGCCCCTTACTAATCTTCTTCAAAAAGATGTACCTTTTGTTTTTGATGATTATTGTACGGAAGCTTTTGAAACTTTGAAGAAAGCTTTGACTACTACTCCTATTGTTCAACCACCTGATTGGAATTTACCCTTTGAAATTATGTGTGATGCTAGTGATTTTGCTGTGGGTGCTGTTCTTGGGAAAGGAGTTGATAAAAAGTTGAATGTTATTCATTATGCTAGCAAGACTCTAGATGTTGCTCAAAAGAATTATGCTACTACTGAAAAGGAGTTCTTAGATGTAATCTTTGCTTGTGATAAGTTTAGACCATATATTGTTGATTCAAAGGTTACTATTCATCAGATCATGCTGCTATTAAGTAATTTATGACAAAGAAAGACGCTAAGCCTAGGCTTATTAGATGGGTGTTTCTTTTACAAGAGTTTGATCTGCATATTATAGATAGGAAAGGTGCTGAAAATCCTATTGCTGATAATTTATCTCGTTTGGAAAACATTTATTTTGACCATATGCCTGTTAATGATAGTTTTCCTAATGAACAGTTGGCTGCAATAAGGGTAAGCCCGCATGAGAGTCCTTGGTATGCTGATTATGCTAACTTTATTGTTTCCAAGTATTTTCCTCCAACCTTTATAGCTCAGCAAATAAGGAAATTATTTTATGATCTAAGGCATTACTTTTGGGATGACGCACATTTATATAAAGGAGTAGATGGTATTATGCGAAGATGTGTCCCAAAATATGAACAACAAGAGATATTGAGAAAATGTCATGACAATGCTTATGGAGGACATCATGCTAGGGATAGGACTGGACAAAAAGTTTTACAATCTGGTTTTTATTGGCCTACTCTTTTCAAGGATGCAAGGAAGTTTATTTTATCATGTGATGAATGTCAAAGAGTTTGTAACATTTCTAGACGCAATGAAATGCCTACGAATTATTCTCTTGTTATTGAACCTTTTGATTGTTGGGGATTTGACTTTATGGGTCCTTTTCCTCCTTCAAAAGGGTATACTCATATTCTTGTTGATGTCGATTATGTTACAAAGTGGGTAGAAGCCATACCTACAAACAACGATGATGGTAAGACCTCTTTAAAAATGCTTAAAGATGTTATTTTCCTAGGTTTGGTGTGCCTAGATATCTCATGACTGGTGGAGGTTCTCATTTTATCCATGGTGGTTTTAGGAAGACTCTTGCTAAATATGATGTTAACCATCAAATTGCTTTAGCTTATCACCCCCAAACCAGTGGGCAAGTAGAACTTTCAAATAGAGAAATTAAATCTATCTTGCAAAAGACTGTTAATAGATCTAGGAAAAATTGTAGGGTTTCGTAGCATGGAAAACCAAAATTTTCTATCGCATACAAACAAACAAGCCAAGATCTATCTACTAGATTGTAGCAACGAGTCGATGGAATAACTTACCCTCAAAGATTCCAAAGTGTTTAACGAGAGCGGATTCTCGTGGGTGATGTAGTCGTACTCTTCCCGATCTCAAGATCGCGTAGACGATCCTTCCGGCGCTGCGTTCCGGCAGCGCTCCCGCAGTCGGTCACACATTCGGTACTCGACGAAGACCTTCCTCTCCCTTGTTCCAGCAGGCAGCGGAGGTTGTAGCACTCTCCTCGAGATTCCGGCAGCACAACGGTGTGGTACCGGAAGTAGAGGGAAGATCTCGCAGGGCTTCGCCTTAAGCCGGAGCGAGTATGGTGGAGTATGAGAGAGCTCCTCGGCGATCTAGGGTTTAGACACACCAAGGAGGAGGGGCTAGAGCCGGCGGCTAGGGTTCCGGGGACCCCAAGTCGGCGGCTAGGGAAAAACCCTAGGTGGTGGCAGCGGCTATGGAGGGCTGCGGCTTCTAGGGTTTGAGGTGAGGGACTTGTGTGTCTAGAGGAGGGAGCCCTGCCCCTCCTTATATAGGTGGAGGGGCCGGCGGCCAAGGGGAGGGAGGGGAGTCCCTCACCAACACGGCTTGGGTGGTGCGCCGGCTTGGGGAGGAGGACTCCCTCCCCAACTCGGTTTCACACTCCCTCCTCTTTTCCACTTTCCAAAACTTGTCGTTTGACTTTCAAACTAGCCGTTTGACTTTTCAATTTAGGATTTGAATAAACCCTTTATTTTGGACAGCGAATACACTTAGTACATGATGCCATCATTCCAACTTGCAATGACACATTCATGTACCCCTTCCCCTCCGGAGTGCCGGACATTCCGGAACCTTCTAGAACATTCCCGATGAAAACACCGGAATCATTCCCGAACTCCGAAACGGGACTTTCCTTTTATGAATCTTATTCTCCGGACCATTCTGCATCACCTCGTGATATCCCGGATCCCATCCGAGACTCCGAACAACATTCGGTCTCTTTCTCATAATATCATAAATACTCAAACAACGTCGAATCCTTAAGTGTGTCTCCCTACGGTTCGTGAATTATGCGGACATGATCGAGACACTTCTCCGAACAATAACCAACAGAGGAATCTGGAAATTCATATGGCTCCCACATATTTCTACGATTACTTTGCGATCAAATGAACCACTTACATACGATACCAATTTCCCTTTGTCTCACGATAGTTTACTTATCCGAGGTTATGATCGTCGGTATCTCTGCATACCTAGTTCAACCTCATTACCGATAAGTACTCTTTTCTTGTTCCCGTGATATGTGATCCCTTGTGAGCCAGTCACATGCTTGCAAGCTAATTGGATGACATTCCACCGAGAGGGCCCAGAGTATATCTATCCGTCATATGGATGGACAAATCCCACTCTTGATCCATGTGTCTCAACCAATACTTTCCGAACACTCAATGCCACCTTTATAGCCACCCAGTTACGGTGTGGTGTTTGATGTCATCAAAGCATCCATCCGGTAAAGGTGATATGCATGATCTCATGGTCGAAGGAATTAGGTTACTATGTATCAGAAAGCATATAGCAATTGAACTATTTAAATGACTTGATCTTTATGCTACGCTTATCTATAGGAGTATGTCCACCATATCATTCTCCTAACGATATGATCTTGTTGTTGATAACATCTCAATGTTCATGAAAGGGAAACCACAATCATTTATCAACCAACAAGCTAGTGATGTATAGAGGCTATACTAGGGACTTCAAATTAAGTTTACAAATCACACAAGTTATCAATGTTTCCTTGTTAATACTATTATAGCATGAATGTAAACATTTATCATAAACACAAAGATATAATAATAACTACATTTATTATTGCCTCTAGGGCATATCTCCAACAGTCTCCCACTTGCACTAGAGTCATCTAATCTAGATTAGATGGTAATATACCGAACACCCATGGCAGTTTGGTGCTGGTCATGTTTTGCCCCCGGGAGAGGTTTAGTCAACGGATCCGCCACATTCAGATCTGTGTGTACTTTGCAAATCTTTATATCCCCATCTTGGATATGTTCTCGAATAGCGTGAAAACGTAGCTTGATGTGCTTCAGCTTCTTGTGTGACCTTGGTTCTTGCGCATTGGCTATGGCGCCCATGTTATCACAGTAGATAGACATTGGGTCCAGCGCACTAGGAACCACACCCAGCTCTGTAATGAACTCTTTCATCCATATCGCTTCTTGTGAAGCCTCCGAAGCAGACATGTATTCCGATTCAGTTGAAGATCTTGCCACAACGCTTTGCTTTGCACTCCTCCAACTAACTGTTGCACCATTCAAAAATAAATACGTATCCGGATTGTGATTTAGAATCATCCGGATCGGTGTTCCAACTAGCATCGGTGTAACCATTAACAACGAGCTGTTCATCACCTCCATAAGAAAGAACCATATCCTTAGTTCTTCTCAAGTACTTAAGGATGTTTTTTGACCGCTGTCCAATGATCCACTCCTGGATCACTTTGATATCTGCTAGTCAAACTAACAGCATATGCAATGTCGGGTCTAGTACATAGCATGGCATACATTAGAGATCCTATGGCTGAGGCATAGGGAGTCTTACTCATCCTTTCTCTATCTTCTGCCGATGTCGGACTTTGAGTTTTACTCAAGGTCGTATTGGGCAACATGGGCAAGAACCCTTTCTTGCTATCTTCCATTCCAAAACTCTTTAGAACTTTGTCCAAATATGTACTCTGTGACAATGATATTAGGCTTTTAGATCTATCTCTGTAAATCTTTATGCCTAATATGTAAGCTGCTTCGCCAAGATCCTTCATTGAAAAACTATTATTCAAATATTCCTTGACACTATTAAGAAGGTCTACATCATTCCCAATCAACAATATGTCATCCACATATAGTATTAAGAATGCTACAGAGCTCCCACTCACTTTCTTGTAAATACAAGCTTCTCCATAAGTTTGTATAAAACCAAAACTTTTGATTACCTTATCAAAACGTTGATTCCAACTTCGGGATGCTTGCTTCAATCCATAGATGGACCGTTGAAGTTTGCATACCTTGTTAGCATCTTTAGGATCGACAAAACCTTTGGGTTGCATCATATACAACTCTTCATCAATGTCTCCATTGAGGAATGTTGTTTTGACATCCATCTGCCATATCTCCTAATCATAATATGCAGCGATTGCTAACATAATCCTCACAGACTTTATCTTCGCTACTGGTGAGAAAGTCTCATCGTAGTCAACTCCTTGAATTTGTCGAAACCCTTTTGCGACAAGTCGAGCTTTATAGACAGTAACATTACCATCAGCATCTGTTTTCTACTTGAAAATCCATTTGTTCTCGACAGCCTTCTGGCCATCCGGTAAGTCCACCAAAGTCCATACTTGGTTTTCGTACATGGATCCAATCTCGGATTTCATGGCTTCTTGCCATTTATTGGAATCTGGGCTCATCATTGCTTCCTCATATGTCTCGGGGTCATCGGTGTTGTCCACCAACATGACACTCATAACGGGATCATACCAATCTGGAGTGGTACGAGTTCTCGTTGACCTCCGAGGCTCTGCAGCAACTTCAACCGAAGTTTCATGATCACCATCATTAGCTTCCTCTCTTATTGGTGCAGACGCCACAGGAACTTCTTCCGGTGCTGAGCTACTCGCAATTTCGAGAGAAGGTTCGACAACCTCGTCGAGTTCTACTTTCCTTCCAGTCACTTCTTTCGAGAGAAATTCCTTCTCTAGAAAGGATCCATTCTTGGCAACGAAGATTTTTCCTTCGGATCTATGATAGAAGGTATACCCAATAGTTTCCTTCGGGTATCCTATGAAGACGCATTTTTCCGCTTTGGGTTCTAGCTTGTCCGGCTGTAACTTCTTTACATAGGCTTCGCAACCCCAAACTTTAAGGAACGACAATTTAGGTTTCTTCCCAAACCATAATTCATACGGTGTCGTTTCAACGGATTTAGACGGTGCCCTATTTAAAGTGAATGCGGCTGTTTCTAATGCATAACCCCAAAATGATAGCGGTAAATCTGTAAGTGACATCATAGAACGAACCATATCTAAGAGAGTTCGATTACGACGTTCGGATACACCATTACACTGTGGTGTTCCTGGCGGTGTCAATTGTGAAAGTATTCCGCATTTCTTCAAATGCTCGCCAAACTCGTAACTTAGATATTCACCTCCACGATCAGAACGTAGAAATTTAATCTTCTTGTTACGTTGATTCTCTACCTCACTTTGAAACTCCTTAAACTTTCGAAAGTTTTGGACTTATGTTTCATGAAATAGATATACCCATATCTACTCAAGTCATCCGTGAAGGTAAGAACATAACGATAACCACCGCGCGATGCTACACTCATTGGACCACATACATCGGTATGTATGATTTCCAATAAGTCTGTAGCTCGCTCCATCATACCAGAAAATGGAGTCTTAGTCATTTTTCCCATCAGACATGCTTCGCATCTTTCAAGTGATTCAAAATCAAGTGATTCAAGAAGTCCATCGGAATGGAGTTTCTTCATACGTTTCACTCCAATGTGACCAAGAAGACAGTGCCACATATAGGTTGAATTATCGCTTAATTTCAAACGTTTAGCCTCAATGTTGTTGATATGTGTATTTACACTATCGAGATTCAATAAGAATAGACCATCTATCAAAGGTGCATGTGCATAAAACATATTACTCATATAAATCGAACAACCATTATTCTCGGACTTAAACAAGTAACCGTCTCGCAATAAACAAGATCCTGATATAATGTTCATGCTCAACGCAGGCACCAAGTAACAATTATTTAAGTATAAAACTAATCCCGATGGTAGATGAAGGGGTAGCGTGCCGACCGCGATCAATCAACCTTTGATCCATTTCCCACGCGCATCGTCACCTCGTTCTTCGCTAGCTTCCGTTTATTCTGCAGCACCTGTTTCGAGTTACAAATATGAGCAACCGAACCAGTATCAAATACCCAGGCACTACTACGAGTACTAGTGAGATACACATCAATAACATGTATATCAGATATACCTTTCTTCTTGATGTTGCCGTTCTTCAAATCCGCCAAGTACTTTGGGCAATTCCGCTTCCAGTGACCTTCTCCCTTGCAGTAAAAGCACTCAGTATCAGGCTTAGGTCCAGCCTTGGTCTTCTTCGTTGGCGTGGTAACTTTCTTACCACCCTTCTTGAAGTGTCCCTTCTGCTTAGACTTGCCTTTCTTGAATTTGGTGGTCTTGTTGACCAACAACACTTGGTGCTCTTTCTTGATCTCCACTTCTGCAGATTTCAACATGGAAAAGAGTTCTGGCAACGTCTTGTTCATGTTCTGCATGTTGTAGTTCATCACAAAGTTCTTGTAACTTGGTGGTAGTGATTGGAGGACACGGTAAATCCCCAAAGCATTAGGAATCACTATACCCAAGCTTTGAAGTTTGTTTGCGTGCCCAGACATCTTAAGCACATGCTCACTGACGGAGCTGCCCTCTTCCATCTTGCAGTTAAAGAACTTTTCAGAAGCCTCATAGCTTTCAATTGCCGCATGAGTCTCAAAAATCAATTTGAGATCCTCGACAATATCATATGGGTCTGAATCTTCAAACCTTTTCTGAAGCTCCGATTCCAAACCATACAAGATAGCACACTGAACTATGGAGTACTGATTCTTCCGTGCGAGGTAAACATTCTTTACTTCATCGGAAGCATCAGCTGCAGGTGGGTCACCCAGCGGTGCATCCAGCACATAGGTCAAATTACCAGCTGTGAGGACAATCCTCAAATTGCGGAACCAATCCGCGAAGTTGCTTCCATTGTTTTTCAACTTTTCTTTCTCTAGGAACGCATTAAAATTGATGGTAGGGGCTGCCATTGATCTACAACATATTTGCAATAGTTTAGACTAAGTTTATGACAAATTGAGTTCAAATTAATTAATAAAGTTAATCTAGGTGAACTCCCACTCAAAACAACATCCCTCACATTGTTTTAGTGATCACATGAACCAAATCCACTACATCAACACCGATCATCACGAGAGTTGATATAGTTTCAATGGCGAACAATCGACATGTTCATCATATCTACTATATGATTCATGCTTTACCTTTCGGTGATCCGTGTTCCGAGACCATGTCTGTACATGCTAGGCTCGTCAAGATCAAACCTTAGTTTCCGCATGAGCAAATCTGGCTTGCTCACGTTGTATACACTTGCGGAATTTAACACACCCGATCATCACGTGGTGCTTCAAAACAACAAGCTTTAGCAACGGTGCTAACTAAGGGTGAACACTTTATGACTTGAAATTCATGTGCATGAGGGATCATCTTATAATGCTACCGTCGTCTACTAAGCAATACAAGATGTAAAAAGGATTAACATCACATGCAATTCAATATATATGTGATATGATATGGCATTTCTTCTTTGTGCTTCCGATCTCCATCTTCAAGCACGAACATGATCTCCATCATCACCGGCATTGCATCAAGGTCAATGACGCTTCTTCATGGTTGTCGTCCACCGGCTTCAACTATTACAACAACTTTGAATAGACACGCGGGTCTTAACATAAATTAAAGACAACCATATGGCTCCTGCCGGTTGCCAACTTACAATAAGGAGCATTGCATACATCAAATATAATCACAATCATGGCCATATCACATCACTGCACACCCCTGCAAAACAAAGTTAGACGCCTCTACTTTCTTTGCATATTTTACGTGGTTTGGGGCTTTCAATAAGTGTCGTTCTAACTTACGAACAAGAACCACAATGTTGATACTAGCATTGTTTATCACCCGTTGTAAATTGGATCTTAACAATGCTAGGAGAAACAGGCACCCGCAAAGCCACTTATGCAATACAAGTTGCATGTCAAGCGTGGAGCAAGTCTCATGAACGATGTCATGTAAGGTTAGCCCGGGCCGCTTCATCCCAACATACCGCAAGATGCAAAGTACACAAGAAGCAATCGACAATAAAAGCATCAACGCCCACAATGACCATTGTGTTCTACTCGTGCAACAGATCTACATATAGACACGGCTCTGATACCACTGTAGGGTTTCGTAGCATGGAAAACAAAAATTTTCTATCGCATAGAAACAAACAAGCCAAGATCTATCTACTAGATTGTAGCAACGAGTCGATGGAATAACTTACCCTCGAAGATTCCAAAGTGTTTAACGAGAGCGGATTCTCGTGGGTGATGTAGTCGTACTCTTCCCGATCTCAAGATCGCGTAGACGATCCTGCCGGCGCTGTGTTCTGGCAGCGCTCCCGCAGTCGGTCACACGTTCGGTACTCGACGAAGACCTTCCTCTCCCTTGTTCCAGCAGGCAGCGGAGGTTGTAGCACTCTCCTCGAGATTCCGGCAGCACAACGGCGTGGTACCGGAAGTAGAGGGAAGATCTCGCAGGGCTTCGCCTTAAGCCGGAGCGAGTATGGTGGAGTATGAGAGAGCTCCTCGGCGATCTAGGGTTTAGACACACCAAGGAGGAGGGGCTAGAGCCGGCGGCTAGGGTTCCGGGGACCCCAAGTCGGCGGCTAGGGCAAAACCCTAGGTGGTGGCAGCGGCTATGGAGGGCTGCGGCTTCTAGGGTTTGAGGTGAGGGACTTGTGTGTCTAGAGGAGGGAGCCCTGCCCCTCCTTATATAGGTGGAGGGGCCGGCGGACAAGGGGATGGAGGGGAGTCCCTCCCCAACTCGGATTGGGTGGTGCGCCGGCTTGGGGAGGAGGACTCCCTCCCCAACTCGGTTTCACACTCCCTCCTCTTTTCCACTTTCCAAAACTTGCCGTTTGACTTTCAAACTAGCCGTTTGACTTTTCAATTTAGGATTTGAATAAACCCTTTATTTTGGACAACGAATACACTTAGTACATGATGCAATCATTCCAACTTGCGATGACACATTCATGTACCCCTTCCCCTCCGGAGTGCCGGACATTCCAGAACCTTCTAGAACATTCCCGATGAAAACACCGGAATCATTCCCGAACTCCGAAACGGGACTTTCCTTATATGAATCTTATTCTCCGGACCATTCCGGATCACCTCCTGATATCCCGGATCCCATCCGAGACTCCGAACAACATTCGGTCTCATTCTCATAATACCATAATTACTCAAACAACGTCGAATCCTTAAGTGTGTCTCCATACGGTTCGTGAATTATGCGGACATGATCGAGACACTTCTCCGAACAATAACCAATAGAGGAATCTGGAAATTCATATGGCTCCCACATATTTCTACGATTACTTTGCGATCAAATGAACCACTTACATACGATACCAATTTCCCTTTGTCTCACGATAGTTTACTTATCCGAGGTTATGATCGTCGGTATCTCTGCATACCTAGTTCAACCTCGTTACCGATAAGTACTCTTTTCTCGTTCCCGTGATATGTGATCCCTTGTGAGCCAGTCACATGCTTGCAAGCTAATTGGATGACATTCCACCGAGAGGGCCCAGAGTATATCTATCCGTCATATGGATGGACAAATCCCACTCTTGATCCATGTGTCTCAACCAATACTTTCCGAACACTCAATGCCACCTTTATAGCCACCCAGTTACGGTGTGGTGTTTGATGTCATCAAAGCATCCATCCGGTAAAGGTGATATGCATGATCTCATGGTCGAAGGAATTAGGTTACTATGTATCAGAAAGCATATAGCAATTGAACTATTTAAATGACTTGATCTTTATGCTACGCTTATCTATAGGAGTATGTCCACCATATCATTCTCCTAACGATATGATCTTGTTGTTGATAACATCTCAATGTTCATGAAAGGGAAACCACAATCATTTATCAACCAACAAGCTAGTGATGTATAGAGGCTATACTAGGGACTTCAAATTAAGTTTACAAATCACACAAGTTATCAATGTTTCCTTGTTAATACTATTATAGCATGAATGTAAACATTTATCATAAACACAAAGATATAATAATAACTACATTTATTATTGCCTCTAGGGCATATCTCCAACAAAAATTGGGCTAAAAAGTTGAATGACGCTTTATGGGCTTATATAACTGCTTATAAAAATCCTCTGGGAATGTCTCCTTACAAAATGGTTTATGGTAAAGCTTGTCACTTGCCTCTAGAATTAGAACACAAAGCTTATTGGGCAGTGAAAGAACTGAATAGAGATTTTAAACTTGCTGGTGATAAAAGATTGCTTGACTTGAGTACCTTAGATGAGTGGAGAAGTGAAGCTTATGAAAATGCTAGACTCTTTAAGGAAAAAGTAAAAAGACGGCATGATAGGAGAATTCTCAAAAGGGAGTTCCATGTTGGTGAGAAGGTTCTTTTGTATAGGTCTCATCTCTGATTTTTTGCAGGGAAACTACTCTCAAAATGGGAAGGACCTTTTGTGATTGAGGAGGTGTATCGTTCAGGGGCTATTAAAATATCTTCTTTGAAGTACAACACTACACAGGTGGTGAATGGTCAAAAGCTCAAACATCATATTTCTGGAGATTCTTATAATGAAGATGTTGATATTATTCAAATTGTGACCCCGGAAGAATTTATCCGAAACCAAACTCCAGAATTTGTTGAGTCCGTCTTTGAATAGGTAAAAGGTGCTACAAACAGAAGGTTCACAAAAAATATTTTTCCGTATATTTTTGATGTTTTTATTACATATGGAAGGTTACAAGACGAAACAGAGGAGGAAACGGAGCCCAGGTGGGTGTGGCCCCAGCTGGCCATGCCACCAGGGGGTGTGAGCCCCTGGAGTCTGTCTCCTCCCCGTTTTTGCACAGTACCTTCCTTATGTCATGAAACTTCGTAATATATAACCACCGGATCCCTCGAGGTTCGTATATCGTGTTCTCATCGTGTTTTTGTTTCGATCTGTTTCTGTCAGGCAGATTCTCAGTTTTGGAGCCACAATGTCTTCCTCTGGATCACCCATGGAGGATTCCTCCACGGATTCCATCAACCCGTACATGTATGAGTCACTAGTAGAAAAATATACATTCGTCCATCCTAGTTCGGAGCATTACTCCCGGTTATGGTTGGAACCGAGACTAATGTGACTAATGTGAGCATTAGTCCCGGTTCCAATGGCTAGAACGCCAACAATCTTTAGTCCCGGGTCAAACGGGACCTTTAGTCCCGGTTCGTATCACCAACCGGGACTAAAAGGGGTGCCCCGGTGCCAACCCCTTTAGTCCCGGTTCGTATCACCAACCGGGACTAAAGGTGTGACCTTTAGTCCCGGTTTGTATTACCAACCCGGACTAAAGAAAGTGGGCAAAAAAAATTCTCAAGTTCTGTCGTGGCAGTAAAACGGGCACAAATCCTTCTAGAGATCGTCTTTTCTAGATTCAAAATAATGCCAAAAAATTATAAAAAATTCTAAAAATAAAATCCTTCGAACTGTAGTTATATTAAGTGATTTAGTTGTTACAAAAATTAACAAATATAAATTTCGACATAATTTACAAAAAAATGTTATGAAAAATTCAAATGGCCATAACTTTTGCATACCATGTAAAAAAAGTACAACCTATTAAAACGTGCAAAAAAAATTAGCTCTTTGATTTCAACATACTTAGGCCGTTTTGGATTCTTAAAATTCGAAAAGAAAAAATTTATTTCAGAAATTAATTTTTTTTAGTATTTTTTATGTCATATTTGAATTTCTCGCATTTTTCTGATAATAATGGATATATTATTTGTTGAATTTCGATTTACAGATTTGAAGATATTGTTTATGTCATATTAAATGAATAAATGGCAAAAATGAATAAAATATTAATTTAATTAGTTTTTAATTTCATTAGAATAAAATGTTATTATTACTTATTTATTGTTGTTTACTAAAAATAGTTGTTCTTAATTTCAAAAAATAAAAACGTGTCACATATCGATATGAGTTAATAGGATGGATATACTAGTCTTGACAACAAGATATAAGGGTCCTTCGCGCTAGGTGGGAGAGATGGAATGGAGAAGTTAAGCGTGCTGGGGGTGGAGTATTGCTAGGATGGGTGGCCGGGCCGGAAAGTTTGACCGCAAGTATGATTTGAACTAAGATTAAATATAATTAGTGTTAAAAATGAGAGATGTGGGAGATTAGCGAGTCAAACAATTCAAAGGTTTAATAAAAATTTGAAAAAAAAATTAAATTTTTTTTTGGAAAAAAATTAAAAAAAAAACCTTTAGTCCCGGTTCGTATTACAAACCGGGACTAAAGGTCCCGCACACTCGACGAACCGGGACTAAAAGGGTAGGCCTTTAGTCCCGATTTCTTTGTCCCGGTTGGGAAACCGGGACTAAAGGTCTTTACAAACCGGGACCGATGGCACGTTTTCCACTAGTGAGTTGAAGGTTCATCCCAAGGAGTTATTGCCCAAGAATGGGATGGTACAGATTAAAGAAGTACAGGGCCCTAAAGGAGAAGGCAGCCTGGAAGATAGGATGGAAGCACTAGAGCAAGAAGTTTTTAGGTACAAGAAGATGGCGTAACGCGAAGTGGACGACATCCATAAGATGAGTTCAGAACTCATCGGCAAGCACAAGGAGGAGGTTGCTGAGCTTCGAGACAAAATCCGCTCACTCCACCAAACCACCAATCAATTGCAAGCACAGCTATATGACATACAAAATCAAAACTATGAGTATGAAGCTAGGTTTAAACACATAAGCTCTGCTGCTAGTTTCAGGATATTTGAGACCAAGACATCCTTTGTGGATGGGGAGCATTTACCTTGGAAGTCTGACAATGACAAGGGAACACCACCACCGAAGGAGTAATTCGTCATCAGGTTTGGCATCCCCTTGGCTTGTTCCAAGCTTGGGGGAGTGCCGCGGTATCACATCATTATCTTTTATCTTTTACCTTTTTAGTAGAGTCATATCTTGGGTTGAGAAGTTATCTTATAGGTTGGTTTGCATTATGGAAGTATCTTTCCTTTAGTTGGTTATCTATGTATCCCTTGGTGTGAGTGCCTTTATGTAATATTAATGAGAAGTTTCATCTTTTACTTTTTGCACTTCTAATTTTAGTTTGTAGTCTCTATTATATGATTGATCTTGTTGATCAATATTGGTATCACTTTGGGAGCATCAAGTAAATCTAAATTGGTTTTGGCAAACCGAGCTTTGGTCAGTAGCAACACCTTTTGAGGTTTGAAAGGAAAAGAGAAAAAGCTTACAGGTATTTTGTATCATTTATTTTCTTTCTTGATTGGCTCATAAGCTTAGTATTCTTTATTTAAGATCTTTTGTGTCTTCAAGGAAGATTGCATGTTTGGCTTTATCACTTGTATGTTTGCTTGTTTCCTTCAACTCTTTTGCTTGCTACCCAGCCTTGATAGCCAAAAACATGTGCTGAGAGGGATTACTTCTCATGCATCCAATCCCTTAAACCAAAACCCGTGCCATTTGTGTCCATCATATCTACCTATTAGCATTATTGCTATTCCAAGTAAATTATCAAGATTCATCTATCTTTCAAATTAAAAATTCTTTTGTTATGTGAAAACTAGTTAGTAAATCTCTCACAAACTTCACGACACACCTTATTTTCTTGCCCCTAATAAACTTGAACCATTGTGTCATCGAAGTTTTATATGCTTGCATCTATACGTTGAGATTAGCAGAACCGTGCTATCACGGGGAATGCTTTCAACACCTGTAAATACATACCAAGTTGATATCATGCTCTTTTGTTTGCGGATGTCGTCGGTGTGAAATAAAAGGGGAGCTTGTAAGTCCATGGAGTTATGTATATGTGTTAGAGAAATGCTTGGGCCGCTAGCCTAAGCCATGCCTAATCATGGTGGAAACTTGTAGCATCACCATAATGAGCAATGTATGAAGCTTTCTCCATATATAAAAAAAGAGAAAGAGACATATTGAAAAGAGGAAATAGAGAAAAAAGCACCATTTTCCCATCGTAAATAACAGATTGCTGAGATGCTCATTGTCTGCTTGCACTTGTCATTTTGATTATGGGATAGCACATGTATCATGTGCAAGGGGTACCTCGTTGGCGGTTCTCTATGATACACATGTACTTACTATGATAAGAACTTACCGGGCAGCCCTCGCACTCAAGGGACATGATATTGCCAACTTATATTTTGTCAAGCATATACTCCATCTTTGTTCACTTTAACCTTAATCACCTCAAGATGCTTATGATAGGGGCAATGGGAGCTCAAAGCTAGTAAGTACCATAATATTTTGAAAGCTCTTTATGAACTTGATATCCCTCCTTCCCTCTATGAAGAGCCCTTTCTCCTACTTCTAAGTTGAGTCAGTAAACCTACTTTCTCTCTATCCCCAGCAAGCATTTGAGTTGTTGTGTTTCAAGAATTCATATGATGATTTATTCAATCATGTTTCTTTATCTTCCTTGTTTGCACAAGACTCTTATCTAAATGAGTATTACTTTCAAAGCTATCATTGTGAAAAAACCTTTTATGTTTGAGCAAAGAGTACTCCTGTTGTAAACCTCTTTACAAAAGCTTTACTTGAAAACTGTTTGCCAACTGTTCTCTGACCAAGAACAAAGTATGCCAATCCCAATTATGATTTATCTTTATGCATCTTTATTGTGACTCCTATACTTGTTGCAAGCTAAGTTATATAATGGTGAGTTGCTTTCTTCTATGAGTTGTGCATTGGTAAGTGTGATGCTTCTTGTGGACATGTTTACTGATCTCAGTTTTCGCTTGGGGACAAACGAGGTCTATGCTTGGGGGGAGTTGATATGTCCAATTTGCATCACCATTCTATATCATAATTTCCTCTATTAATTGATATATTTCATATTAAGAAGTGTTACTTATGTTACTTTCATCTATTTTTGCATGTTGGATGATTCTTGGAGGATGAACTGCCGGAGTTAGGATTCTGATGGAAAAAAGCGATGTTTTGATGCAATTTCGCGAAGATCAGAAAAATACCAGAAAAACTATAGAAAATTATTTTTTCCCAGAAGACGAAGGATGCTAGAAGGGGAGGCGGAGTTGGGCCACAGCCCCCCCAGGCGCGGGCAGCCCTAGGCCGCTCCTATAGGGGGTGTGGCCACCCTGGCCCACATCTGGCTCCGCTATCTCGCCTATATCTTCTCCTCGAAACGCTGGTACACGAGAAGGACCACGGAAAGATTATGCCGCCTCTACGGGGCGGAAAACACCGAGAGAGACAGAGCTCTCCGGCAAACAGATTTCTACCAGGGAAATTCCTTCCCGGAGAGGGAAGATCGTCGCCATCAACACCATCATCAAGCTAGACTTCATCGGGATCATCATCATCATCCACACCATCATCTCCACCAGCACCATCATCTCCACTCCATCCCACTGTAAAAAGTGTGTTGAATCTTGCATAGTTATTAGGGGAAACTTTCCCGGTGTTGATTACTATTGTAGTTGATGCTTGTGAGTGGAACCATTGAATTATTTTTTATGTTTAGATTGTTATCCATCACCGTATCATCTCTGATGTTGATCCATATGATGTCTCGTGAGTAGTTCGTTTAGTTCTTGAGGACATGGGAGAAGTCATGTTGTTAGTAATGGATTTGTGTTGAGGTATTATTCAATGGTTTAATATTTAAGTTGTGGTGTTATTCTTCTAGTGGTGTCATGTGAACGTCGACGACATGATACTTCACCATTTATGGTCCTAGGGGAATACATTGTGTATTTGGATACTAATTGTGGGGTTGCCGGAGTGACAGAAACCTGAGCCCCCGTTAGGAAACCATTGCACAAGGGAGTGTAGGATCTCAGAGTTTAAGGCTGTGGTTAGGTTTATATCTTAATTGCTTTCTTGTAGTTGCGGATGCTTGCAAGGGGTTTAATCAAAAGTATGTATTAGTCCAAGTAAGGTCGGTACATTAGCATAGGTTCACCCACACAACAATTATAAAACCAAAGAAGATTAATCAGCTATATGAACGAAAGCACTTGACAGTATTCCCATGTGTCCTCGAGAACGTTTGGTCCTCATTAGTATTTTCACCGGCTTGTAATTTGCTAAGAAAGGATTGGGAAACTTGCTGCAATTATTTGTTGTCTTTATTTACTTACACTTTATTTCCTTGCTTTATCAGAAAACCCCTAAAAATCCGTTTGCTAAGTATTTACAGAGATTTCCTGCTCCATACCATTAGTCAACACCTTCTGCTCCTCGTTGGGATCGACACTCCTATTTAGCGAAAGTACTACGATACACCCCCTATACTTGTGGGTCATCAGTTCGCTACTCCGTCTATGCATCGATTTTCCGTATCGCTCTGGTGAAAATATGAAGATTGGATTTTGTCCCGTCTAGTTCCGAGAATATTCATTTTTTAGCCTTTCTGAAAACAAAAACAGCAGAAAATAGGCAATTGGCACTGTGGCATCTTGTTAATAGGTTAGTTCCAGAAAGTGTATAGAAATACCTCAAAGTCTAGACAAAACATAAGACAAATGATATAAAACAATCATGGAGCATAAAAAATTATAGATATGTTTACGACGTATCAAGCATCCCCAAGCTTAACTCCTGCTCGTCCTCGAGTAGGTAAGTGATAAAAAGAATAATTTTTGAGGTGACATGCACCATTACAATTATGATAAAACCATTCGCAAGCATTGAAAGCTAGGATCAAAGTACTCTAAACATGAGCATGAAAGATGAAGTTCTAACAATAAGACATTGTAACTATGTTGTAACATGAAAGGGTACAGACAAAGGATCATGAATAATAATGTATTGAAAAACATTTGTTTGTTTCACATATAGAAAACATAGCATAGTGGCATTCAGCTTGTCCTTCATGGAGTAGCAAAACATAGATGCATAGGACACCTTCAAAGTTCATAAGGGTGACTAGATACAAATAGTTCAAAAACAAGCAATATCAAGATTATGAATCAATCAATAAGTTTTGGGACAATGCACATAGAACTCAGAATGGCAACTATGCTCTCTTAATTGTGCCTAAGGATAGAAGGTGGAGACTCAATATAATAGTGGAAGAAAGGCCCTTCATAAAGGGATGCAGGGATTTCAAGTTTCATAAAGAGCTTCCAAAAATTATGGTACCTGTTAGCTTTTAGCTCTCATTGCCCTATCATAAGTATCTTGAAGTGATTAAGGTTAAAGTGAACAAAGTATGGAGTATATGCTTGACAAAGTATAAGTTGGCAATCTCATGTCCCTTGAGTACGAGGGTCACTCCTCATGCTACTCAACTTTAGTTACCGGTAAGTTCTTGTCATAGTAAGTACATGTGTATCATAGAGAACCGCCAACGGGGTACTCCTTGGCCAATGATACAGGAGCTATCCCATATCAAAATGACAAGGCAAGCAGACAATGAGAATCTCATCAATCTTCTTATTTACCATGGGAAAATGGTGCTTGTTTCTCTCTTTCCTCATCTCTTTTTTTCTTTTTCTCAATCTCTTTTTTTCTACAAGAAGAATGCTTCATAGATTGCTCACTATGGTGATGCTGCAAGTTTCCACCATGATTAGGCATGGCTTAGGCTAGTGGCCCAGTCGTTTCTCTGACACATATACATAACTCCATGGACTTACAAGCTCCCCTTTTATTTCACACCGACGACATCTATAAACAAAAGAGCATGATATCAACTGGGTAGATATTTACAGGTGTTGAAAGCGTTCCTCGTGACAACACAGTTCTGCTAATTCCCAACTTACAAGTGCAAGCATATACAACATAGATGACACAATAGTTAAAGTTTATTAGGGGCAAGAAAAATAAAGTGTGCCATCAAGTTTGTGAGAGCTTTAATCACTAATTTTTTACACAAGTTTAATTTGGAAGATAGATAAAACAAGAATATACTTGGAATGCAGAAACACACCATGCATAGGAATTTATAGTGGACACTTTGGAATAACTTGGTTTCTTGGGAGTTGGATACATGAGTATAGCTTACTCAATACAAGTGTAGGATAGCAAAAGACTGGGAGCGACCAACTAAGAGAGAAATAATGGCCATAATCGTGCAAAGATACAAAACATTACTAAGGTGGTACCACAAGTCAAAAACTAAATGATCATAGAGTCTAAGGTGACTTGTTCATAGTCATAACATGGTGTGATCATGTGCCAAGTCAACCCAAATAAAGCATCAAAGGAGAATACCACAATACTATGCTTTTGTATGCTAAAACAACGCATGATTCTTTCAAGGCACATTAAGCAATCCTAATTATTTGGAACAAGTCATGTAACAACAATAATAACTAAGTATAAAGTCAAAACAACATCTAGCATGACATGATAAAGTCTAAGCCACAGTCAAAACAAGCTCCTTTTTGTACCACTTAAGCATGAAGCTTCCTACTCTTTTCCAACACCAATCGACTTATTTGAAACAACTCACAAAGAACGGGGGTAAAAAATTCTTTATTCAATCAAACTAAGCAAACCAAAACCAAAAATGAAAACTAATACGCTTCCAGAACAAAACAACAATGCATGAAACAATAAAAATGAAGTGTCTAGAAAGACCTGAGATTTTTATTGATGAAGAAGGGGATGCCTTGGGCAACCCCAAGCTTTGAAGCTTGTACCTCTTGAATATTTCTTGGGGTGACACGGGGTGGCACCCTCAAGCTTGATATTTTGTCCATTCTTCATCTCATTACATCATTCTTCCTCTACACCTACAAATTTTCCTTCATACAAAACTTCACACAATCTTCATTAGCAACATTAGTGCATTCAAAAGATAATAGACCTTTGGGGTTTAGTTTCAAAACAGTAAAAATTTCACTAAAGACACAAGATACTGTAGCAATTCCCTTAAAAAGCTCAATTTCCCAAAAAGAACCTAAAAAGGAATCAATAAGAAGCAAATGCAAATAATTGCGGAAATCTGTCAAAACAGACCAGCAGGTAGAAATCGATTTTTTTCGAAGACCTTATGTTGCTCAAATAAAAAATTGTTGAACTAACTAAAGTTAGCTAACAACCTGGGGGATTTATTCAGAATAATACAGCTCAATACGACTTATAGATATTTTACACGCAATTTTACAGTGGATCACAAAAATCTGTTTCCGGACAGCAACTTCACCAAATCTTACCTCTCTCTCATTAGAGGTTATTCTTGGCACACAATTCAAACAAAAAAAAAGGATAAGGAGAGGTTATTACAGAAGTAGTAACTTCCAAGACTCAAGAAAACTATTGGGTTATCTCCCAAGAAGTACTTTTTTTAACGCCTTTAAGTTAGGCACCATGATAGTTTGAAAAGATGCTCACTTAAGAAATATGAATTGAAGTAAAAGAGAGCATCAAGAAGGAAATTCAAAACACATTTAAGTCTAACCCACTGCCTATGCATAGGAATCTTGTAAAGAAACAAGTCATGAATGCACAAAGCAACAAGCATAGGAAAGCAAAATAAGTGCAACTTCAAGATTTTCAACATAAAGAGGGGAAACTTAATATTGTTGAGATACATAAAACCATGTTTCCCTCTCTCATAATAACTTTTAGTAGCAACATGAATAAAATTAACAATATAACTATCACATAAAACATTCTTATCATGAGCCACATGCATATAATAATTATTACTCTCCACATAAGCATAGTCATTCTTATTAATTATAGTGGGAGCAAATTCAACAAAATAGCTATTATTATTATTCTCATCACCATAATCATCAAATATAGGAGGCAGATTGTAATCACAATCAATTTTCTCCTCAATAGTAGGTGGACTGAAAATATCATAATTATCATTGTAATCATCATACATTGGAGGTATAGTATCATCATAAGCAATATAATAGCTATCTTCCCAAGTGTGTTCATTTGTAAACATATCATCATTGTAAGGAACATGGATAGCACTAATAGCACAACAAATATTAATATCATCATTTTCAGAATTGGTGCCAAAGAGATTTTCAATATCAAAAGTAGTGTGCTTTTCCTAATCATGATCACTAATATAGGTAACAGGCATAAGAACATCATCTAGCTCAGACTCATCAGCAAAAACTATGATAGGAGCAACATGCTTAGGGGAAGATATTGTTTCCTCTCTCCTTTTACTCCTCTTCTTCTTCCTCTCCTCTTTAGGAGGGAGAGGCTTGAAAGGAAGCTTCTCCACATACCCTGGTTTATTGCTAGAGATAATAGAAGAAACTTTGGAGGATTCCTCCTTTTCATTAATAAGAACAAAACTCATATTAGTCCTATCATATTTTGGTAAAATATCATATTTTATAAGATTTTGTATGTAAGTATTTGCGTGGCAATTATCAACACAATAAAGATGACAACCATGCATGATGCTATTCATATCAAAAGCACTCACGTCTACCAAAGAAGTTTTTATTGATAACTCTTCACACCCCAAAAATAATGTAAGTTCATCATGTTGATTATCAGTGATCACGTTATCACAATACAAACTTGCTGTACTCATTGGATTAGAAAGGTTATTATTATGGCCTGAGCATTGAAAATTGAAATGACTCACTTCATAGCAGAGTTCACAAATAAAAGGATAGAGGGCACAATTTTTTTACCAAGATCATTTAGAGCCTTATACCACGCTCTGGTTTTTTCATTCCAGTGGGTGATACAATATTCTTCTTCGATTTGATTCTTCTCACAAGGTCTATGCATTCCACAAAAATTAACATGCTTATAAGAAATAGTACTTTCAGAAGTTTGAGCATGTTTATTGCAATCATTAATAACATTTTCATTTTCCATGAAAGTGTCTTTAAAAGGTTCATGATACATGTACCATTTTTATTTAGGAGCATTAATATGAGACGCAAAGTTTCTACAACTAATTTGAGGATCAAGATCATATTTACCAGTAAGCTCTTGAAAATTAGCAGTTTCAGCAAAAGAATTAATGCAATCATACTCATAGTTTATACCTGGTTCTTTACCTTTGTCGTTGTCCCAATATTCGGTATTGCTTTGAATTGTTTCAAGAAGATCCCACTTAGCTTTGACCTCCTTACTTGTGAAGGATCCCTCTGAACAGGTATCTAGATAGTCCTTGTAATGTCCTTAAAGCCTTACATAAAAATTATTGATAATAATATTACTGGGGATCTCATGAATGGGACATTTGAGCATTAGTGACTTCAATCTTCCCCATGCTTGGGAAATACTTTATCCATCATGAGGATGAAAATTATAAATATAATTCCTATCTTTATGGATTTCATGAGGAGGATAAAATTTAGAGTAAAAGAGAGATTCAAGTTCCTTCCATTACAAATGATGAGGATCATCTAGTAGCTCATACCACTCCTTTGCTTTGTCCCTAAGTGATAAAGAGAATATCTTCCTCTTAACTTGGTCCATTGAAATACGTGCACACTTGAACAACTCACATAATTCATGGATAAAAAGAAAGTGATCACCAGGATGGACAGTTCCATCCCCAAAATAATAGTTATCCATGACACGATCAACGTTTTTTGTAGGTATTTTAAAAGGGACACTTTTAGTATGTGGCTTTAAAATATCACGAGCATCATTAGAATTACCACATATGGGAGATAAATTATCATCAGAGCAAATTTTCTTCCCTAAAGCCGGGGAACTAAAAAGATCTTTGTCATAAAAACTAGCTTCCCCAAGATTAGACGTTTCCATAGAATTAGTAACAATGGTGTTCAAAAAATTCATACTAATAACATTGTTATTAGCATGCAAAGAGAGTTCCATAGGTTTTTTTAAATTTTCTCTCCAAACACTTCATGTCCTAAATCAAGATAAATACTATAAAGCTTGATACTCCTAATTTGCATCACCATTCTATATCATAATTTACCTCTATTCATTGATATATGTCTTATTATGAGGTATTACTTATGGCTTTTCATCTGTTTATGCATGTTGGATGATTCTTGGAGGATGAACTGCCGGAGTCTGGATTCTGATGGAAAAGAAGGCATTTCGGTGCAATTTCGCGAAGATCAGAAAAATACCAGAAAAATATGGGAAAATATTATTTTTCTAGAAGATTGAGGAAGCCAGAAGGAGGAGCGAAGAGGGGCTGCAGGGGGCCACACCCCCTAGGCGCGGGTCCCCCCCTGGGTCGCGCCTAGGGTAGGTGTGGCCCACCTGCCCAGCTCCCGACTCCGCCCCTTCGCCTATATCTTCCCTACGAAACCCTAAGGCCAGGAGGGCGACCACAGATAGATTGCCGCCGCCTCTGGGGGCAGAAAACACCGAGACAGAAAGATCTCTCCGGCAGACAGATTTCTGCCGAGGGAATTCCTTCCCGGAGAGGGGAGACCGTCTCCATCAACACCATCATCAAGCTAGGATTCATCCGGATCATCATCATCATCCACACCATCATCTCCACCAGCACCATCATCACCACTCCGTCCTGCTGTAACAATTGTGTTGGATATTGCTTTAGTTTTTAGGGGAAACTTTCCCGGTGTTGATTTCTATTGTAGTTGATGCTTGTGAGTGGAACCATTGGATTATTGTTTATGTTCAGATTGTTATTCATTACCATATCATCTTTGAACTTGATCCATATGATGTCTTGTGAGTAGTTCGTTGTGTTCTTGAGGACATGGGGGAAGTCATGTTGTTATTAGTGGATTTGTGTTGAGTTATTATTTAATGGTTTAGTATTTAAGTTGTGGTGCTATTCTTCTAGTGGTGTCATGTGAACGTCGACTACATGATACGTCACCATTTATGGGCCTAGGGGAATGCATTGTGTATTTGGCTACTAATTATGGGGTTGCCGGAGTGACAGAAACCTGAACCCCCGTTAGGACACCATTGCACAAGGGAGCATAGGATCTCAGAGTTTAAGGCTGTGGTTAGATTTATATCTTAATTATTTTCCTATAGTTACGGATGTTTGTAGGGGGTTTAATCATAAGTATGTATTAGTCCAAGTAAGGTCGGTATGTTAGCATAGGTTCACCCACGCAACACTTACAACACCAGAGAAGAGTACTCAGCTATTTGAAGCGAAAGCACTTGACATAATTCCCATGTGTCCTCGAGAACGTTTGGTCCTTATAATTCTTTCCACCGGTTTGTCCTTTGCTAATAAAGGATTGGCCCACTTGCTCCGTTTGTTCGTTGTCTTTATTACTTGCTCTTTGCTTCGTTGCCTTATCAGAAAACCACTAAAAATTCGTTTGCTAAGTATTCACAAGGATTTCATGCTCCATACCACTGTTCAGCACCTTCTCCTCTTTGTTGGGATCGACACTCCTATTTATCGAAAGTACTACGATACACCCCCTATACTTGTGGGTCATCAAAGCTCTTCTATTAATCCTAACTAGTGAAAAAAAGAAATAAAAAGACAAAATTGCAGAATCTAAAGAAAATAACTTCAAGCACTCACACCAGAGGATGCGAGTACCTTTTACCTTACCTCCCTGGCAATGGCGCCAGAAAAGAGCTTGATGTCTACACACTTCTATTCTTGTAGACAGTTGTTGGGCCTCCAAGAATAGAGGTTTGTAGAACAGCAGCAAGTTTCCCTTAAGTGGATTACCCAAGGTTTATCGAACTCAGGGAGGAAGTGGTCTAAGGTATCCCTCTCAAGCAACCCTGCAATCAAGATACAAGAAGTCTCTTGTGTCCCCAACACACCCAATACACTTGTCAGGTGTATAGGTGCACTAGTTCAGCGAAGAGATAGTGAAATACAAGTGGTAAGAGTGCCAGAAAAGAGCTTCTGACTTGTTGTTGACGTGAGAGAGACTAAAGGCAAACGGACATAAAGATGGAAGCAAGCAAACATGCAACAGATCTAGATGCAAACGGTGTTTCAATGCTTAGAAACAAGGCCTAGGGATCATACTGTCACTAGTGATCACTCTCAATAAATATATTCTCTTCATGATACTACCCTAAACTATTCTCCGGTTGGATAACTCTAATCCATGGTAAGGCTATAATAACACTCCTCAAAGTCTGTCTTCCCCATCTAGATAACCCCACACTATCACCTTGAGCGCTAGATGGTTCCAACAAACACCACAATTTCATTGAGACAACCAACTCAAAATATACTCATGATAAGTATTTATAAACTCTAGCCTAAGTGCCATCACGACGTGCATGCTGTCACTTTCACACACATGGGGAGAGCAGAGATCTATTAAAGCACTTGAGTAGCAAAGTAGATCTACTTGATTACAAAGCTCATGACCACAACATGATCATGCATAGAGAGAGATGAACACATAGCTACCGGTAGAGCCCTTAGCCTCGAGGAAGAACTACTCCCTCCTCATCATTGGAATCAGCACCGGTGATGAAGATAGTGGTGGAGATCGATGGAGATGGCTCCGGGAGCACTTCCCCGTCCCGACAGGGTGCTGGAATAGAGACTTCTGTCCCCCGAATCTCCCCTTCGGTGGCGGCGGCGTTGCAGAACTTTTCGTGGCTTTCTCCTAGATGGTTTTGGGTTTCTAAGTCGGGGGCTTCTTATAGGCGAAGGAGGCAAGGTCAGAGGAGGCCCAAAGGGCCCACACCCCCTGGTGGCGTGCCCAGGGTGGGCCCGCACCACCCTAGGGTGTGGCCACCCTCGTGCCCTACTTCGTGTCTGCTTCGATTTTCCGTATCGTTCCGGAGAAATATGAAGATTTTCTTTTGTCCCGTCCAATTATGAGAATATTCATTTTTTAGCTTTTCTGAAACCAAAAACAGCAGAAAATAGTCAACTGGCACTGTGACATCTTGTTAATAGGTTAGTTCCAAAAAGTGTATAGAAATACCTCAAAGTGTAGACAAAACAGAAGACAAATGATATAAAACAAGCATGGAGCATCAAAAATTATAGATACGTTTACGACGTATCAACAACATTCCTTCTATGTAACTGCAAAGTAGAATTAAGTCAACACCCCAAGCAATAGTGATAGTAAGTTCAATAAATATAGAATAAAATAGTTCCACTGCAACAGAACTACCAAAGGAAATTGAGCAACCTAAATTGATCTGGAAACTAGAAGATACCAGGTAGCTATATATTTTTATTTCACAAATTTAACATGTTCAAAACATGAAAATTAAGTCTTTTACTCAGCTATTTTTGGTGCTGGTGGGTTGAGGTGAAGAGTGGTCTGAAGCCAAATATGAAGATTCAATATTTTCTTAGCCTTTTTTTCAGATGATCCTTGGAAACAAAGCTGCATGTGCAACGTTATGTGGCTGGAGGATTGAAGTTAGTATATATGTTTAGTTTGCTCCAGGATCCTATAGCAATATAATTGCTTGGTGAAATTTATTTATCATCCATTTTTTATTCCAGACTTTTACAAGGTCGTCATAGATGCTATTACAAGGATGGTTTCGGTTAATTATAAAACGATTCATTGTAAGTATTTTATTAAAGTTTCTGTAAAAAATCAGTTTTCACATGGATAATAATAGTAGACCGCATAGTAAGGTCAATTAGCTTCAGTTTCCCTATCAAGATTGCTATAACATGTGAACCATATTTAGATTAATAAACATGAAAACTCGTAGAGGAGAGGATAGTAGCATGAACATAAATCAAATAAATATATACTGCACATGATTCTACAGTGCATGTGCCAACGTCCATGACATACAATTCAGTGCAAGTATTTTTCTAATGTTCTATATATAAATTTCGGTTATCACACGAATAATAATTGTAGAACGCGTAGCAAGGTCACTTAGCTTCAGTCTCTCTATCAAGTTTGTTATTACATGTATAAGATGTTCTTATTAAGAAACATGAAAACTCAAAGAGGAGAGGATAGTAGCATGAACATAAATCAAATAAATATATATTGCACATGATTCTACAGCGTATTTTTTCCATGGAGCAAATAAAGTTCTCTGTACTTGCATTTCCATACATCTGTGATCTTTTTATGTAATTATTTTTCATCCTGGCCGAAGAAAATTGATGGAAAAGGTTGTATTTATATCTCGATAGTGCAACCAATTCGCTCGAGATCTTTGTGCCCAATGTACTTCTTCCTGTTCCAAAAGGAGTTCAATCAGAGTTGTCGTGTCTTTAGCAATTAGTTTATTTTCATTTGTCATAGGGCCACACATAGCGCAATAGGCCTTCCTCATGCGACACTTCGGATCCCTTAGGACGACGATGTCCCAAGCATGCAATGTATCATGCATATGTGCAAGATTAGCTAGGACACCATGACCCTCTTCTCTGAACGGCTCCTCTCTAAGCCACTTTGTCTAAATCTTCGTGGCTTGTTCTGGTTAACCTAAATACCTTGATAATCCGTATATAACAGGATTGGGCGATGGTCCGAGCATACATATTCCAGGTGGTGTAACCTTGCACATGGGTGCATCATCTGCTAACTGTTATTAGCTAGTGCCCGATCCATCCGCTCCCTCAAATGACCTCTTTTCCGGGTAAAAGGGTCGCAGTCATACCCAATATCGGTCAAAGCACATTCAGATAGCACATCAGGGAATGCCTTCATATAGGGTTGTGGTCGCGGATTACCGCCCTCCTTCTCATGTGAAAATAAAATCTTGTTAAAGTCACCGATCAGGACCCATGAGAGATCATGTTGGTTATTCAAATCTCTAATATTGTTACTTCTCTTTCCAACGTGGCTCACTATAGACCCATGTGAGTCGCTAGACCTTTTTAGGGTATTATTGTAAAAGTACACCAATATATTTAGGGTCCGAGAATATTTGTTGGATATTAACTTCTCTTTTTCAAAACAAAATAACTCCACCTAAGGGTAGTACTAGGATTAACAATCTTAAAATCCTTGGACAAGTTCGTATTCTTCATGTTCCTACTATGGCTCAATTTGCAGATATCTTCACCAAGGGGCTAGCTACTACACCTTTCACCGATATTCGATTCAGTCTCAACATCGTTGAGCCTCCCGTTGTGACTGCGAGGGGATGTTTCACAATCAACTTTGTGTGCCATGTTTAGGACTCTAAACCGACTCGGCTAGGGAACCGACTCGGCCAGGGCCTACACCCTCTATATATTCTCTTGTAATTGTAACGATTATTATTATTGAAGTATCAAAACTATTCTATTCAAGAAAGACAATCTATCGGATATGTATCTAGGTGTGTTTCCAACAAAAACAACACCTTGGGGTTAATTCGCCGTTGGACATCCAAAAGCGATAGAACTGTTGGGGCATTTCCCAATGGGGGTTACGATTATCCAATTCCATATCCTTGGGTTTACTCGGACTGGTACCAGTATCTTTTAGCTCATCCTCAACAGAAATCGTAGGGACTGTCAGGAATATGCAACTTATATTCCTCTGGGGGCCAAAGGCCACAATATATAGTACAGGTACAGGTGCAAATATGCAGGAAGCCCCTTAACATATGGGGAAAATACAATGTACAAATATATACATCTAACACCCCCCCCCCCCTCAAACTCATGGTGGATCAACAACACTGAGTTTGGAGAGTAAGAAATCATGCTGCGCTCTGGTCTGTGCCTTCGTAAAGAAATCCGCCAACTGTAAATCTAAAGGCACATACTGAAGCGCAACAACCCGAGCCTGCACCTGAGCACGTGTATAGAAAGCATCAACACCAATATGCTTGGTAAGCTCATGCTTGACCGGATCACGTGCAACACTAATAGCACCTGTACTGTCAGACAAACCAGAGTGGGTGTGGTAATAGAGACCCTCAAATCCGCAAGTAACCACCGTAACCAGGTCACCTCAGCAGTCAACAAGGCCATAGAACGCAACTGAGCCTCAACACTCGAACGGGAAACCGCTGTCTGTTTCTTCGTCTTCCAAGCAATAAGCGAACCACCAAGAAACACACAGTAAGCAGAAAGTGAACGACGATCCGAAGGATCACTCGCCCACGTAGCGTCCGAATAGCACTGGAGCTGGAGGGAGCTGGAACGAGGAAAGAAAAGGCGACGAGTGATCGTACCACGAAGATAACGAAGAACACGGAGAAGATGACTATAGTAAACAATGGTAGGAGCTGAAACAAACTGACTCAGAATATGAACAGGATAAGAGATGTCAGGACGAGTGACAACAAGATAGACAAGACTCCCAACAAGATGACGATAACGCGTCGGATCAGAAAGAGGATCACCATCAGTAAGGTGAAGCTTAACATTAAGCTCCATAGGGGTCTCAACAGTGCACTCATCTCCAAGAGCAGCACGGGCAAGAAGATCCTGAATATACTTTTCCTGAGAGATGTAAAAGCCATCAGAAGTGGAGGAAACCTCAATCCCAAGAAAGTATCGAAGAGGACCGAGATCAGTCATAAGAAACTGATCACGAAGACGAGCCTTAACAAAGGCGATATACTCAGGATCATCACCAGTAATGATCATATCATCAACATAAAGAAGAAGAAGAAGAGTGCGTCCACGAGGAGAAGTATGAACAAACAGCGCTGGATCATGAGCACTAGGGGAGAAACCAACAGCAGTCACTACAGAAGCAAAGCATTCAAACCAGGCACGAGGGGCCTGTTTGAGGCCATAAAGAGAACGGCGAAGACGACAAACCATCCCCTCGGGAACAAAATACCCAGGAGGAGGCTGCATATAAACCTCTTCACTCAACTCACCATTGAGAAAAGTGTTCTGAACATCAAGCTGGGACACAGACCAGTGACGAACAGAAGCAACAGCAAGAAGAGTACGCATAGTGGTCATATGAGCCACATGAGAAAAAGTCTCATCATAGTCACGGCCATGCTCCTGCTGAAAACCACGAGCCACAAGACGCGCTTTATAGCGCTCAAGTGATCCATCAGAGCGAGTCTTAATCTTATAGACCCACTTACACGTGATAGGACGAACACCGGGAGGGGGAGAAACAAGATCCCAGGTGCTAGTGCGCTCAAGCGCAGCAATCTCCTCAGCCATGGCCAGCTGCCATTCAGGATGATGCTCAGCATCCCGATAAGAAGTCGGCTCGGAGGCAACAGAAAGACCATACTGACTAGGAGAGTAACGGTTGGGGGCACGACACTGACGAACGGGACGAGTAGAGGGAAGATCATCAGAGGAAGACGGCATAGGAGACAACGATGAAGAAGAGGGAATAGTAGAGGAAGACTCCGGAGAACGAGGAGAACTAGGAGAACTAGACGGAGCAGAGAAGGATGGTGTCGAAGAAGAGACATCAGGGGGGAGGAGATCCTGAAGAAGACACAATAGGTGTAGAAGGAGGTGTGTCAGGAAAAAGAAGAAAAGAGATATCTTCCACCGGGTAAGTACCAGCGGTGGGACGAGGATAGAAAGGACGCGTCTCATCAAAAGTAGCATCACGAGAGATACGCATCCGACGACCAACAGGGTCCCAACAGCGGTAGCCCTTATGCTCATCACTGTATCCAAGGAAGACACACTCAACAGACTGAGCGGTCAGTTTGGTGCGTTCGCGAGGAGCAAGGAGAACATAGCAAACACAACCAAACAAGCAAAGCATGGAGTAGTCTGGAGACTGTCCAGATAGACGCTCAAGAGGGATACCACCCTACAAGGCAGCAGAAGGCTGAATATTGATGAGGTAAGCCGACGTAGAGACAGCCTCATCCCAGAAATGTGGCGGGAGAGAAGAAGCAATCATCATAGCGCGAGTGGTCTCAAGAAGATGGTGATGCTTACGCTCAGCAACGCCATTCTGGGCATGTGCTCCAGGACAAGAGAACTGAGCAAGGGTGCCCTGCTCAACAAGAACACCTCGCAACATTTGGGAGATATACTCACCAGCAGAATCAACACGAAATACACGAATGGGGGTAGAATACTGAGTACGGACCATGGCCGCAAAACGCTGATATATGGAGAGCACTTCACTGCGAGAGCGTATAAAATACAACCAAGTGTACCGAGAAAAATCATCGATGAATAAAATATAGTAGCGATGGCCCCCTTTCGAAGCAAAAGGAGCCGGACCCCAAACGTCGGAATGAACTAAATCAAAAGGTCGCTGAGATACAGACGCGCTAGTGGGATATGGAAGTTGAATCTGTTTACCCAACCTACAGCCCTGACAATGCAAAGACCCATCTCCTGAGACAGACCCCAGAAGACCACGATGAACTAAGGACGACAGGCGAGAGTCACAAAGGTGACCAAGACGATGATGTCACTGCTGAAAAGAGCTGGTAGCAGAGGCGACGACTGGAGAATAACTGGCAGAGGAAGTGGCAGCGGAAGGAACACGAAGCCAGTCTAACTCCCAAAGTCCTGAAGAGTCACGGCTGCGAGGGCCAGCTCCAACCAGGGCCTGTGTGTGACGGTCCTGGACAACACAAGAATCAGCATCAAGAATGACGCGACAACCAGAGTCAGTAAGCTGGCTAGCAGAGAATAGATTCATTGTAAGAAGAGGGACGTGATAAATATCAGGAACAGAGAAGGAAGAAGTACAGGGAGAGAGGTACCATCAGCTGTGAAAACACGGACAGGAGAAGGGAGAGAACGAAGAGCAGACAGAAAAGAAGACTCAGAGGTCATATGAAAAGAAGCTCCAGAATCCAGATACCATGGGGACGTACCTGACTGTGTAGAAGGTGGTGGTCGCATAGTGCCTGAAGAGTCAGTCACAGAACCAGCAGTGCCTGTCGAAGAAGAGCCTGTAGCAGCAAGCAGACCGCGAAGACTCCTGATAATGTCCTGATCAGAGAGAGCAACTGCTGAAGACCCGGAAGGAGCCGACTGCCCACGAGCCTGGTGCTGCTGACGTAAGCTTGGGTCCCGTGTATAACAGGTGGCCCAAGTGTGGCCATCCCTGTTGCAGTAAGAGCAGTGACGAAGAGAACCACGGCGACCCTAACCATGAGCCTGCTGCTGCTGACTCTGACCCTGGGGCTGCTGGTGCTGAAGCTGACCCTGACCCTGACCTGGAGGAGTGGGAAGTATCGACGGCGGCGGCACAGGTGACCGCGGCTGAGTCGAAGGAGCAGGCGACAAAGGAGCACCACGAGTAGAAAACACAGACGGAACCGCAAGAAGACCAGCACCACGGAGACGGGTCTTCTCAGCCCGAAGCTCGGACAACACCTCAGAGAGTGGAACATGACCACGAGCGTTCAACTGAGCACGCCGGGGCTCAAACTCCTGGCGGAGCCAAGACAGAAACTCATAGATGCGGTGAAACTCCAAATCCGAACGCACAATCTGGCAACACGAGCATGTGCCACAAACAGCAGTACGAAGAGAATCAAGCTGATGCCAGATAGCAGCACTCTGAGTATAGAAATCATCAATAGTAGAATCACCCTGCTGGAGAGCATGCTCCTGGCGAACCACAGATAGGTAAAGAGCATCCCCAGACGGCTGATAGCGCTGACGAAGATGAGCCCACTGAGCGGCAACAGTAGGGAGACTCATGAACTCAGCGGCATACTGGGGCAGAACACTAGAGGTGAGAACAACAGCAGCACGAGCATCCTCATCAACCCACTGAGTGTAAACAGTCAGAGCGTGTCGAGCATCTTCATCTTCCAAGCAATGAGCGAACCACCAAGAAACACACAGTAAGCAGAAAGTGAACGGCGATCCGAAGGATCACTCGCCCACGTAGCGTCCGAATAGCACTGGAGCTGGAGGGAGCTGGAACGAGGAAAGAAAAGGCGATGAGTGATCGTACCTCGAAGATAACGAAGAACACAGAGAAGATGACTATAGTTAAAGGTGGTGGGAGCAGAAACAAACTGACTCAGAATATGAACTGGATAAGAGATGTCAGGACGAGTGACAGCAAGATAAACAAGACTCCCAACAAGATGACGATAACGCGTAGGATCGGGAAGAGGATCACCATCAGTAGGTTGAAGCTTAACATTAAGCTCCATAGGGGTCTCAACAGTGCGCTCATCCCCAAGCGCAGCGCGAGCAAGAAGATCCTGAATGTACTTTTCTTGGGAGATGTAAAAGCCATCAGAAGTGGAGGAGACCTCAATCCCAAGAAAGTAGCGAAGAGGACCAAGATCAGTCATAAGAAACTGATCACAAAGGCGAGCCTTAATGAAGGCGATATACGCAGAATCATCACCAGTAATGATCATATCATCAACATAGAGAAGAAGAAGAGTGCGTCCACGAGGAGAAGTGTGAACAAACAGCGCTGGATCATGAGCACTAGGGGAGAAACCAGCAGCAGTCACTACAGAAGCGAACCGCTCAAACCAGGCACGGGGGGCCTGTTTGAGGCCATAAAGAGAACGTCGAAGACGACAAACCATCCCCTCGGGAACAGAATACCCAGGAGGAGGCTGCATATAGACCTCCTCACTCAGCTCACCATTGAGAAAGGCGTTCTGAACATCAAGCTAGGACACAGACCAGTGACGAACAGAAGCAACAGCAAGAAGAGTACGCACAGTGGTCATGTGAGCCACAGGAGAAAAGGTCTCATCATAGTCACGACCATGCTCCTGCTGAAAACCACGAGCCACAAGACGCGCTTTATAGCGCTCAAGAGATCCATCAGAGCGGGTCTTAATCTTATAGACCCACTTACACGTGATAGGACGAACACCGGGAGGGGGAGAAACAAGATCCCAGGTGCCAGTGCGCTCAAGCGCAGCAATCTCCTCAGCCATGGCCAACTGCCATTCAGGATGATGCTCAACATCCCGATAAGAAGTCGGCTCGGAGGCAACAGAAAGACCATACTGACTGGGAGAGTAACGGTTGGGGGCATGACGCTGACGAACATGATGAGTAGAGGGAAGCTCATCAGAGGAAGACGACTCAGGAGACGACGATGAAGAAGAAAGTATAACAGAGGAAGACTCCAGAGAACGAGGAGAACTAGGAGAACTAGACGGAGCAGAGGCGAACGGTGTCGAAGAAGAGACATCAGGGGGAGAAGATCCTGAAGAAGACACAATAGGAGTAGAAGGAGGTGTGTCAGGAAAGAGAAGGAAAGAGATATCTTCCACCGGGTAGGTACCAGCGGTGGGACGAGGATAGAAAGGACGCGTATCATCAAAAGTAACATCACGAGAGATACGCATCCGACGACCAACGGGGTCCCAACAGCGATAGCCCTTATGCTCATCACTGTATCCAAGAAAAACACACTCAACAGACTGAGCAGTCAGTTTGGTGCGTTCGCGAGGAGCAAGGAGAACATAGAAAACACAACCAAACAAGCGAAGCATGGAGTAGTCTGGAGACTGTCCAGATAGGCGCTCAAGAGGGATATCACCCTGCAGAGCAGCAGAAGGCTGAATATTGATGAGGTAAGCCGATGCAGCGACAGCCTCAACCCAGAAATGCGGAGGAAGGGAAGAAGCAATCATCATGGCACGAGTGGTCTCAAGAAGATGGCGATGCTTACGCTCAGCAACGCCATTCTGGGCATGTGCGCCAGGACAGGAGAACTGAGCAAGGGTGCCCTGTTCAGCAAGAACACTACACAACATCTGGGAGATATACTCACCAGCAGAATCAGCATGAAACATGCGAATAGGGGTAGAATATTGAGTGCGGACCATGGCCGCAAAACGCTGATATATGGAGAGAACTTCACTACGAGAGCGCATAAAATACAACCAAGTGTACCGAGAAAAATCATCGATGAATAAAATATAGTAGCGATGGCCCCCTTTCGAAGCGAAAGGAGCCGGACCCCAAACATCGGAATGAACTAAATCAAAAGGTCGCTGAGATACAGACGCGCTAGTAGGGTAGGGAAGCTGAATCTGTTTGCCCAACCTACAGCCCTGGCAATGTAAAGACCCATCTCCTGAGACAGACCCCAGAAGACCACGATGAACTAATGACGACAGGCGGGAGTCGCAAAGGTGACCAAGACGATGATGCCACTGTTGAAAGGAGCTGGTAGCAGAGGCGACGACCGGAGAAGAACGGGCAGATGAAGTGGCAGCGGAAGGAACACGAAGCTAGTCTAACAAAGCCCTGAAGAATCACGGCTGCGAGGGCCAGCTCCAACCAGGGCCTGTGTGCGACGGTCCTGAACAACACAAGAATCAGCATCAAGAATGACACGACAACCAGAGTCAGTAAGCTGGCTAGCAGAGAACAGATTCATCTTAAGAAGAGGGACATGAGAAATATCAGGAACAGAAAAAGAAAAAGTAGAAAGGGTGCCCCGACTAGAAACAGGAAGAGAGGTACCATCAGCCGTGAAAACACAGACAGGAGAAGGAAGAGAATGAAGAGCGGACAGAAAAGAAGACTCAGAGGTCATATGAAAGGAAGCTCCAGAATCCAGATACCACGAGGGCGTACCTGACTGTGTAGAAGATGGTGGTTGCGCAGGGCCTGAAGAATCAGTCACAGAACCAGCAGTGCCCGTCGAAGAAGAGCCTGTAGCAGCAAGTAGACCGCGAAGACTCCTGATAATGTCCTGATCAGAGAGAGCGACTGCTGAAGACCCGGAAGGAGCCGACTGCCCACGAGCCTGGTGCTGCTGGCGTAAACTGGGGTCCCGTGTATAACAGGTGGCCCAAGTGCGGCCATCCCTGTTGCAGTAAGAGCAGTGACAAAGAGAACCACGGCGACCCTGACCACGAGCCTGCTGGTGCTGACTCTGACCCTGAGGCTGCTGGTGCTGAAGCTGACCCTAACCTGGAGGAGTAGGTAGTATCGGTGGCGGCGGCACAGGGGACCGCGGCTGAGTCGAGGGAGCAGACGGCAAAGAAGCACCACGAGTAGCAAGCACAGACGGAACCGCAAGAAGACCAGCACCACGGAGACGGGTCTCCTCAGCCCGAAGCTCAGACAACACCTCAGAGAGAGGAACACAACCACGAGCATTCAACTGAGCACGCCGGGGCTCAAACTCCTGGCGAAGCCGAGACAGAAACTCATAGATGCGGTGAAACTCCAAATCCGAGCGCACAATCTGGCAGCACGAGCATGTGCCACAAACAGCAGTACGGAGAGAATCAAGCTGACGCCAGATAGCAGCACTCTGAGTATAGAACTCATCAATAGTGGAATCACCCTGCTGAAGAGCATGCTCCTGGCGAACCACAGACAGGTAAAGAGCATCCCCAGACGGCTGATAACGCTGACGAAGATGTGCCCACTGAGCGGCAACTGTAGGGAGACTCATGAACTTAGCAGCATACTGAGGCAGAACACTGGAGGTGAGAACAGCAGCAGCACGAGCATCCTCATCGACCCACTGAGTGTAGGCAGTCAAGTCGTGGCGATAGGTCTTGAGATCAGCAGAGTACTGCTTGAACTTCAGGTCATAAGCAGCAACAGCACTGTCATCGGCACTCTGAGCAGCATCCTTGGCCTCCTGAGAAGCATCAGCGCCAAGAACAATCGGTGTCGGCGGAATAGGAGCCACAGGAGCAGGGGGCACGGCGGACAGGGGACCTCGCCGGAGAGCACACCCCAAAGACGGAGACCGCGCATGTGAACGCGCATAAAAGCAGCGAAATCAGGATAATTCGCGCCATCGAAGATCACCGGGCAGCGAGGAATCGCAACATAGCCTGATGCAGAAGACATAGCTCAATTTTTTTGGTCAACTCTCAGATCTGACGAAAAGGAATCTGTGCTCAGATCCAATCAGGGATGCAGCGCCGGCAGGTGGGGAGGGGCAGCAGGACGTGGAGGATCAGTGATGCTGGCCCGCGTGGAGGAGCAGAGATGCAGGCCACCAGCAGGCGGCGGCAGGGCGTCGACTGCAGTCCCGCGTGGCTGCAGTCCCGCGTGGCTACAGTCCCTGGCGCGGGCGTCGGGCGGGATGGGCGGTCCCGCGTGGAAGTGGTCAACAACCAGGAGCACATGGAGGCTGGCGTCGGGAGAAGATGCGTCCCGCGCAGGCGGGCGGGCGACGCTTCCCTGGCGTAGGCGGGCGGGCGACAGGTGGAGAGCAGGCCCTGGCGCGGGCGGGCGGGAGGCAGTTGGAGGAGTCCCGCGTCAGGTGGAGTCCCGCGGGCGACCAGAGGCTCCTCGGGAGCAGTCCCGCGTCAGGTGGAGTCCCGCGGGCGACCGGAGGCTCCTTGGGAGCAGTCCTGCGTCAGGTGGAGATCGATCTGGATCAAGAACGGATCTGAAGAAGAATATCTGAATCAGTAACGGATCTAGATCGGAAGACAGAACGGGCAACGGCGACGACCGGCGGCGTCGACGACGGCAAGGCCGTCGGCAACAGGGACGGTGGCGGCCGCAGCGACGAAGTTGCGAGTAGGAGGAGGCTAACCTAGCTCTGATACCATGTCAGGAATATGCAACTTATATTCCTCTGGGGGCCAAATGCCATAATATATAGTACAGGTATAGGTGCAAATATGCAGGAAGCCTCCTAACATATGGGAAAAATACAATGTACAAATATATACATCTAACAGGGACAAGAGTAGCATTATGCCTCCATGAGGTAGTGTCCCTTCCATGACCATTGGATATCTTCCTCTGCCTGCAAATGTGGTCTCCCAAAAACGCCCAGCACGTCCAGCCCCACGTCCACCACCATGACCCATATGCCAAAGCATCGACCATACCAAGTGTCACATTCATCCTTCAAGAAGTCACCCCATTTAAGATTATCCTCATCGTGTTCACCTAAGCGACAATCAAGATGATTATTTCCAAACAAACCACAAGCACCACAAAACCGAGGTATTTTCTCATACTTAAACTGGTAAAATTCTCGCTACCCTTCACAGGAAATAGTAACAAAGCGAGCAAGAGGTTTTCTCACATTCAATCCCACTCTAACTCGAACAAATTTTCCCGCTCCATTCTCATCTGTTTCTACCTTGAGAACTTTCCCAACTTTATTTTCTGTTAAATTATTGATCAAGGAAGAGTTATGATAACCAACTGGCAACTTGGATTTGAATCCATATTGCAAAAAAATCAGCTCAACCGTATCCGGTGCAACCAAGCCATCATATTTTTCGATGCAAACAACATTCTATCGAAAAAGCCTAGGTCCTCCTTCCACCTTGATCCAATCTCCCACACAGAAGCACTCAATTGTGAATAAATTGCCTTCTAGATGCTTAAAATCGATCCTCTTTTGCCGAGCTCTAGGCATTCATCACATGTTGTTCAAAAGTTATAGGGCTAAAAAAGTTGGAGTTGTGCACTTTCGCTAAAGCCATCCACTTAATACCTGCTTTAGGAGCTGCCTCTTCCTCTTCAAACACCAAGTCGTCGATTTCGTCCTATTCTATGCCTAGACGATGCAACATGTCTCCAATCAATTCAGCCTTTGAAGCTCCCGATCCACTAGCGCTATTTGATGAGTTTGTAGGACTTACCATGTCACCGAGATTGGAAATCACAACAATATCCGTCAAGGACAGAACACCCCAATGATCACAGGGAACTCGACCCCCACTCCAACCCGAGTGGGGACAACAGACCGGGGAACAGAGGAACTCCGGGCCAGAGTAGAAACAGGCGACGGGTATGCAAAACCCTAGTCACTCTGGCAGTCGCCAGAGCCCTATGTCACAAAGTGATACGTCTGGGCAAAATATATCATGATTCGGGCCTCTACCTCCACGGTTCTTTCTCCTCACCACACATGTGTGCTTCGTATGGGTAGACAGGTCCAGTCTCGTCGACGGGCCCCCGATTACCTGCAGCCCAATAGCGGCCCAGCTCGCTCAACACTCGTTTACCTAACCATTCCAGCGATCAACGCGCCTCTCGATCGCGATTGACACGTGCGTTCCGCCCAAGCTGCAGGTCTCGCGTCGCGCCCCCTGGTAGCAGGAGCTATTCAGGTGTTTGAAAAATCTATAGCGTCTACCCACTTGTACTTGCATCTATGCCCAGTCTACGTAGTACTATTTTCATTCAGACAATTGGTGTTTCTGTATCTTGTTCCTTCCATGTCCTTGGCTCCTTGCCAGCAGATCGATCGGAGCTACCTAGGGAAGGCTCCATGCCCACGCTGACTTCAGTTATCAACTCATTTTGGGTTCTCTAGTGATTTCAGACCTGATCGTCGCTCAGTGCTCATGGCTCCGATTGATTCTCTAGTGATTTAGCAGGAAAGCGGCAGATCAATTGAGTTACCTAGTACTGGTTGGCTGGTAAGTACCCTGCTCCGAATTCTAGAATTTTGAATCTCTCATGTGTGACTGTCTGCAGGCCTAATTGTGGTGATTGTCTGCAGGTCTGATTGAATGAATTGAACCCTTATATATCGGAAGCAGCAGATCGTTCAGGGATTGTCTGAACCCTACGTTGTGTCTTCATCCTTGTCGTTGCCAGACCTAGATTAGCTTCACCGTTTGCCTGACGAGCCTCCCAATCGGCGATCACGCACGTGTCAAGGTATGACTACTGCAACTCGTCTATTCACGTTGAATTGTTTGCATTGTATTGTTAGTCTATTAAGAATCATGGGAAGAACAAAGCGGCAATTCGGTGCTAAAAGGAGGAAGAAAAGATGGATGATTCTTTTTGGTAGAACATGAGGTTTTAGTTATATGTTTATTTTTTAAAATAAATCCTTGATATATTTCTGAACATTGTATGGAATAGCATATTCTAAAGTTATCTCTATATCTACTACTTATACTTATAAAGGCACGAACATAAATTTCGCTAAACGCACCCCATCACATATACTCATACGCCTTACATCCAACAGCTTCTGTTAGCCTAATCTTCCTTTTTGGTGCACCTAACAATTAGTTCCGACAGACTAAAACTCTGCTTGCATCCCGCTTCCCGCGATCCGCCTGACTCTGCATAGGAAAAATAAACGGCATCACAAGATGTGGATCTCGATCCTCCCATATTTTCCCACGCCAGACCCTGCCCTGCCGCCTCTCCCTACTCGACGGCGCCCCACCCGCACCCCCGCCGTCATGATTCCCCCGCTGCTTCCTCTCCATGCGTCGCCCCTGACTTGCATCGCCGCCTCGCCATACGGCGCCGCCTGACTCCCCTACAGAGCCGCACCAGCTTCCATCTACTACAAGGAGGACACCCAGGACGGTGGTATGGCCAGGGGCTGACTGAGTTCGAATCCCCTGCCGCCGCTGAGAGCCCCCTCCACCGGCGGCCGTCCACCAGACCACGGCCGCGGTCCTGACGAGGACATCTGGTCCTTTCCTACTCTGGCCTTCTATGCGGAGGAAGTTCTTAAGCCTTTGCCTCCCTTGTCGGCGTCCGCGGAGGAGCTGGGTTCCACGATGATGGTGGTGGTGCCAATGGTGGGAAACTCCAAATTGGCCTTCCGCATGCTGTGTCGGCGAGTGTGCATGATCCACTCCCACAACCTCTCGGAGAATGAGAAGCACATGCAAATTGAGTTTACTTCCCGCAAGGTAAATCATGCATATGACGGTCTATAGACTCGTATCTGTGGAAATTGATTTTACTTCCTGCAAGATAAATCCTGCATAGGGTGGTCTATATATTGGTATCAGCCAAATGGATTTATGCATGTAGCTCATCGTATCTTCAAGATACATTTATTTTAGGAACACAAATTAAGCCCCTTTGTTTTTATAGGTAATTTTTTGACACTTACAATAATTCTGTTTCTGAAAGTATAGCACGCCATTGTTTTTTGCTCTTTCCACAGTAACCTATAACACTCCGTAGCATTTCTTGCCATTGAGGGATGGTCGAGAGCCTCCAGTACTGGATTCAGTTAGCACTATGTGATGTTAAAGACCTTATTACAATAAGAATATGTATGTCATCCTAGGAAATTTATTGTCCATTAACCTATACATGCAGGTTACATGATCATATATAAAGACTAATTGTTCAAGAGAAGGCAGATATCCTAGAAACCTGTCTGGTGTTAACTATGTCATTTGTTTTACCTCATGTAGGTGTGCTAGAAACATATCTCATGTTCCTAATTTCTAAAGTTGTCCAGTTTATCTTGCAGTTCACCTCCACTGTCATGCCGCCATCTCCTTCAACCACTGGCCGCATACGTTCCAGGTCCAATGCTAATACTGAATCTAGGGAGTATGGGAGCAGGTGAGCATTGATGTCTCTTCGCTGATTGGACGACTATACCGAGTAATTTTACTTATGTCGTCATGGGCTTTTATAACCAATTTATATGGAAAGGAAATAGTCTTCTTGCCTCTAAGCTACTGCTACTGCTAGCCTAATAAGCATGACCAAAAGGAAAAATGCAACTGCAAGTATGTCTTGTACATGCTATGGTTATCATGCGGGTTGGGGGATGGAATTGAATTTGATAGCAAGAAGAGACTTATGGAGTCTAGATATTGGGAAGAAACAAAATCTTGTATGTAAACTTATAGCCCTCATTTTTAACCAACACGATTTGATTAATATATTTACTTCTACAAAATGGAGGAGCAGCATGCAATTAAAACCGTGTATCATATGTTCCTAGATTGCGATTTCTGCTGTGTAGAAATATTTCAAGGCTACGAAGGAAGATTGAGGTATTACTGTTTTTTCTAGATTTTGGACATCTCAATCTTGATTGTTCTTGTATAGCACGTTGTGTTTTAGAGTCGCACTCCTTAAGGTTTTGCATCTGGCATCATAATTTATCATTTTTGATTCATAGGGTGCATGCCTACAAATGTATATATATGTACATGCATACTGATCATAGGCCCGAGCTAAAACTAAGTAATGTTAGCTTGCACGTCCTGTGATGTATGCTTACCTTCGAAAGGTTGGTGTTGTGAGGAATTTGTTTTTTGTTTTGAGAGCAATCACGACATAGATCAGTCAGCACCTAAAAGCTAAGTGAGCACGACTGAGCAACCATCAAATTCACTGTGCTTTATGCTTTGGCACTTAACTACTATTTTGTTTGATTATCAGCTAGAAAACATTCAACAAATCATTTCAAATGTAGCAAAAAGAACATACAACCTTCTTTTCATGTATTATTACTTGGGCCAATTTTTCTGAGTGGCTTAATTTGCTGAGATTTAATTTGATGTTGTTGGTAAATTCATAAATCATTTCAAGTGAAGGAACAAGAATTAGGCATTCACATTTTCATGTATTACTTGGATCAATCTTTCTGTTTGTCTTAATTTGATGTTACTGAGAGTTGCATGTTTGAGCCAGTTGCATCTTTTGGCTCAGGATATATCTCCTAATTATTGTAGTGATCCGTGTTATTTTTTAAATTCTCTTTAAGTCTCTACTTTCTTGTGCTCTTATGCAGTAGCTCCTAATTTGATGACATCGTTGCTGTTGCGGAAGTAGACCATTCCTCAGTATGTGCAACTTTGAGTCTGGGGTTTCATTTTATTTTCAAATATGTACACCGACCACCAATAACATTGATGTTAAATTGTAAAAATTGTAACATTTCTCCTATCCCCTATTTTTAGTTGCAGCCCTACAGGATGAGAGTACCAATTTGGACAGAGGAAGGCCCCAAGAGACTACCTTTGATCATTGGGGATCCTTGAATCTTTGATCCGCAGGTTGTTTCTCTTATTTTCCATTGGAAAGTTGCGCAAATCGTATTCTATTATTTGACTTTGAAGTGGATGGGAATCATCCGTGTGAATATGGTCTAATCCTTCACTTGTTGCTTCACCTTTTTAAAGAATCGTCTCTGAGTTGGTTGCTAAGTATTTCAGTTGGGATTTTTCTTCCTTTGGTAATCTATAAGCTAAGTGCCCGCAAGAATTGGTTGCTGTGTGCAGCTTCCAGGTCAAAGGTAGTTATTCTATTATTTTCCTTTGTCTTTATTTTAAATGTAATAATAGTGGTTGGTTCAGTTTTGCGGATCTTCTAGATGTTACAACAAGGTATTCTTAATGGTGCATCTAAAAAAATGGCACCATTATGTAAGCACCCCTTCTTGAAAAACACTTTCAGTTTGTATTCCACGATCTTGATGATATTGTATATTTAAAGTTCTGGTAGTTGTGATTAGTAAACTGGTACTATGCGTGTTGAAATCGAGATTCAGCTTAAGACACGTGTGTTGGATGTTCAGTTCATTTCTTACTATGGTTTTGGTACTTATGCATTTTTCATTTTGTCTCATAGAAATTGTTACTGCCTAGAAAATAATGTGCATACATGCTTGTTGTTTGATTTAACCGTAGTGCACCTCATTTAACAGAATCCGTACAAGTTTGTAAGACAAGCTACGGAAATGACTTATGATCTTCAAGTGCCTAACCCGTAGCAAATATATGGTTGTAATCCATGGAAAAAAATAAAAATTACATAAAAATCTAAAGCAGTAGCACTTTACTTGGTGTCACATGGTAGCATTTTCTGTAGAGGTTTAGTTTCTACCAAAAAATCTTCATTCATGTAAGTAAGACTGTGTGTAGGATGCTACATGACAAGAGCTTCAAAACCCTATCCAATTTGATGGGTGCCTTTACGGGATTTGGATGGTGAGGTATGGTTACTTATGAAAATTTGATAAAGGCGTATGTAAACACTGTTTGTTTCGTAAATGAATTTTGAGATCTTAATAGGTTAATGAGTGGTGTTGCCAGATGGTGCTCGAAATTATATGCTACTTCTCAATTATATTTCGAACCGATTCTTCTATACACAGATTTGGTCTTTCCAGAGATTATAAGGTGGCCATTATTTTCAAAGCTGACTCATTTGTTGTAAATTTCATGATGCTACATCCGTAAGAACTATATATGATTCATTATTACTGCTTGTTGTTTGTTCACCACACGTTTGTCTTGCTTCTGATATTGGTTTTTGATTGCTGTAAATTAAAAGTTATGCCTATACGTTATGTAAAATTGTGTTGATTATGCAAGGATTATATTTGCAATGTATTTAAATAATTTAATTGCTATTTATTTCAAAGAAACAACAAAGTCATAATTGGTGTTGTCTATATTTGCATTAGTTTAGGCATGCGTTGCACGTGCAAGCTTACTAGTATCATTAAGTAAGCATATGATTTCTTTTTTACTAGTTATTGAGTTTGAACAAAAATTAGAGCTCCATTTTGTAAGTAGCACCAAGACTCCTAAATCCTAGAGACGAGGCTGGCCAAGTCGGCCGGGTTGTCTTGATTTTGTGGGTGCTTTTTATTTAGTGAATCGCTTTTGTGGGTTCTTATGACAGTTTTTGTTCATTTTTCTATTTATTATCTGGGAAATTCTATTCTTCTTAATCAGTGACACGAGACAAAAAAAATTGTCTCTGTTTTGGAAAAAAAGAAATGTTTTTCATCACAACCTGTTTCTCTTATTTGCCTATGAGCTTTTTCGGTAGTAAACATTAATTCTAAATCAATGAGATTTTTTGGAAATAGGCACATATATTAACGAAAACATTTCATGTTTACACCTGGCCTTTACATAACTAGCAGCCACACAAACAACAGAGCTAGAGGAAACAAAAGTAGACATGCATTACACAAAGCGGCTAAAGAAAAAAAGTCCATAATCTAAGGCAGATCAATCCTCAAGTCACGCGACCATCCATGTCGGGGGAAAATACCCCTCGCCGTATCCTCCAAAATCGCGTACATCCCTTCACAAATAAGTCGTGAAACTCCGTACGTTGGAGAATAGTCCATGATCGAAGAAAAGTCGTTGCTCTGTAAATAACCTGCAGAGGTGAAGACATAATGTTATTAAAAATCATGTTATTTCTATCCAGCCATAGCGACCATATAATGGCAAGCGCTCCCACCCTAAATAAAATTCTGTACTTATCAGCAATTCCATGCAACCAGTTATCGAAAACATTGGTTACTGAACTTGGAGGAGATAAACCAGCAGCTATTTGGATGAATGACCATATAGAACGAGAAAATTTACACTGGAAGAATAAATGGCGAATTGTCTCATTGTGATGACAAAAAACACACTGTGGACTTCCATGCCAATTCCTCTTTGCAAGATTATCTTTTGTTATAATTACACCTTTACGTAAATACCATGCAAAAAAATTCGTCTTAAGAGGTATTTTCATTTTTCAAATCTTACTATTGTCATCGATCGGGATATCCGTTTGGACCAAAGCTCTATAAAGTGAGCCAACAGAAAATTTACCACTTTCTACTAATTTCCATTTGAACACGTCCACACCATCCGACAGTTGTATCGTGAATAATCGTAAAAGAAGAATGTTCCAAGATACAAGCCTAGGACCAATGAGGGTTCTTCTGAAAGACACATTAGGAGGATTGTTCTCCAACACAGTGGAATAGTATCTCCTTTATGTCTAATAATAGAATATAGAGCTGGATATTGTTCGCGAAGAGTAGTTTGGCCAAGCCACTTATCTTCCCAAAACCTAATCTGTGATCCATCCTTAATCTCGAAAGCACCAAAAAGAAAGAATTTTTTTTAGTGGCCATGAGCCCTGCCCAAAAGTGTGAATTACCAGGTTTCCAAACCACTTGAGACATTGCTTTAGACCCCACATATTTCCTCCATAGCATGGTTTGCCAAACGCCATCTTCAGTAAGTAGTTTAAAAAGCCATTTGCCCAGAAGCGCGGTGTTTTTGACTTGCAAATCATGTATGCCTAGTTCACCAAACTCCCTCGGGCGGCAAACCACATTCCATCTGGCCAATCGATACTTCTTTTTCTCACTATCCCCTTGTCAAAAAAATCTTGATCGGAAATAATCCACTTTGTTCAAGACACCTTTTGGTAATGGAAAAAACGAGATCATATACAGTACCATGTTAGTAATTACTGAATTTATGAGTACTAGTCTTCCACCAAGGGATAACAATTTTCCCTTCCAACTATTCAGACGCTTTTGTAGCATTTCCTCAACAAGTTTGCATTCAGTTATCGTGAGCCACCGATAATGAATCAGTATTCCCAGATAGTTGATTGGAAATTTCCCCTAGCCACAGCCGAAAAGTTTAGCATAAAGATGGGCCTCTTGTTGGGCTTCGCCAAAACAATACAAATCACTCTTATGGAAGTTAATTTTAAGTCCAGATAACAGTTCGAATGCTGATAAAATTAATTTCAGATTCTTAGCCTTTTCCAGATCGTGTTCCATAAAAAGAATTGTATCGTCAGCGTATTGAAGAATAGAAAGACCACCATCAATAAGATGTGGAACTAATCCTTCAATCTGACCATCAGCCTTAGCTCTCTCAATAAGGATAGCCAACATATCGACCACTATATTAAATAGTAAAGGCGATAATGGATCACCTTGTCTTAGTCCTTTCTTTGTTTGGAAGTATTTGCCAGTATCCTCATTTACTTTAATGGCAACACTACCCCCAGACACAAATGACTGAATAAGACCACGCCACTCATCAGAAAAACCTTTCATGCGGAGTGTTTGCTGAAGAAAATACCAATTAACTTTGTCATATGCCTTCAAAAAATCAATCTTGAACAATACACCATTTAATTTTTTTAAGTATAGTTCATGCATTATTTCATACAAAGTTACTACACCATGAAGAATGTTTCTTACTTGCATGAATGCAGTTTGAGAAGGGCTAACAACATGATCAGCAACTGAATTAAGTCTAATTATGGCAACTTTAGTAAAAATCTTAAAGCTAACGTTAAGCAAGCAGATTGGGCGATACTGTTGTATACATTCTGCATTGTTAACCTTCGGTAGTAAAATTATGTTACCGAAATTTAGGCGAAAAAGATCCAACTGGCCGACTTGTAGGAATTAAAACAAATTCATCATATCGTCCTTGATAACGTCCCAGAATTTTTGATAAAACTCCGCTGGGAAGCTATCAGGCCCTGGCACTTTATTATGTTCCATTTGGAAAATCGATGTCTTGACTTATTCCTCGGTATACGAGGCAGTCAAAAAGTTGTTCTCCTCCTCAGAAACCTGGGGAATGTCGGTCGTTTGAGACTCATCCAGAGAAAATGAATTTTCCACTGAGGCCCCAAACAAGGATTTATAATACGCTGTCCCTCAATCATACCTTCATCCTGGATCAGAGAGTGAATAAGTTTCTTCTTATGCTTGCCAATGAAAACAGCATGGAAGTATCTAGTATTCGAATCTCCTTCCAGAATAAACTTCGTCTTAGAGCGTTAGTACCATTTGAGTTTCTCTTCACATAGAAGTCGGGCTATCTCTGCATTCGATTGGCTTTTAAGCTCAATTTCTTGTGTAGTTAACGGCCTGATCTCCGCAGAAGCCTCTAAGTCATCAATAATAGAAGTTAGGCATCTTTCGTTTTTGAGAATTCCAGCTGTATTTCTAGCCCAACCATGTAGGAATTTGCGTAAAACACACATTTTGTTATTCCATCGTAGGATAGGCGTTTGGCCACCAACCAGTTTCACCCAAATAGCCTTAACCATCTCGTAGAAACCATCACGGATCATCCATCCGAGTTCAAATTTAAACTCATTCATGGACTTCGTGGTGGCGATCCAAAAGACAAAAGTAAAGGTGCATGATCCGATAAAGCCTCGATACGCTCTAGAGCGCGAACAGTAACCATAGGGAATTTATGTTCCCAGTCGGTATCCATTAGCACTCTATCTAGTTTCTCGTATGTTAGATCCGGAAGACTATTAGCCTAGGTAAATTATCTTCCTAACATTGTAACCTCTTTTAAGTCCAGACTGTCAATAACAACATTGAACAAAAATGGCCAATGTTCATCGAACCTACCCCGACTTTTCTCATGAGGGAATCTCAGCAAATTAAAATCCCCTCCTATAAGAATAGGGTATGGGTTGTCCTCTGCCAGATTCACAATCTCACGTAAAAAATCTGCCTTATAAACATCCCGGGCAGCTCCATAAACAACGACTAGAGACCATGTGAAATTGGCAGCCTTGTTACGGATATGGAGTTTTATGAAAAAATCTACCGCCGAACTAGCTAAAACTTTCATGGTCTCATCTCAAATGCCTAACAGGAGCCCCCCCCCCCCGAACGACCACGCGGCGGATGTGATATCCACGTAAAGTCCACTCCACCAGAAAGGCGATTGAGCAGGCCTTGTGAAAAATCACTTCTGCCAGACTCAGAGATACCCAGAAAATCCAAATTATGGTCTCTCACACAATCAGCAAAGAATAAATGTTTATCCAAGTCCCGAAGACCTCTGCTACTTGAAAACATTCCATTCATTGAGAAACTATAGGAGATTTGGATACACGGGATCTCTTGCGCGACCGCTGGTTCTTTGATTTTCGACCAGAAGCTTTCAACCTCCATGTGTCGCAAAATATTAGAAGAAAAAAGTACATCCTGTACAGAACTCCCCAAACTAATGCCAACATTGGCTAGTTTAGAAGAAATAACAGGAGTAGAAAAAGACAAAAAAGATTTCGAAGAACTCATGATACCTGACGAATCTAAGTTCTTCTCCACCTTATGACGCATGGCCTTGACCATTGAGTCCTCATCCGTAGCCGACACCCAGAGGCATCGACTCCATGTCGTGTGATCCGCCGGAAGGGAGTACCACTCCCCGGCACAGCAACCAGCGAAGCAGTACCCGACGAAGAAGCCCGAGATGGAGACCGAGGCAACCCGGACCCCTCCTGGGTCCGATCACCCCCATCGACAAACAAAGCCTCAATACCCCTCAAAGGGGGGCACCCGTCCAGATGCATCTCCAAGTCCTCACTGACCAGAGACACATGATCGTCCACCAGAACGCGGTCGGCCAACCCCTCCTGGGTCGGCCCCACGACATCATCTTCCTCAACGAGGTCACGAACATCACGGGCAGCCAACCCCTCGTGGGCCAGCTTCCGCGAAGACTCCGATGGGACAACCTCCACAAGTACATGCCTAGAATCCACAACAGGAATGGATCTACTCAGAACATGCGTCCTGGACCTCGCCGGCGAAGCTGAGCAAGACCTCATAACAGGAGCAGAAGAAGAACGAAGAGCCTCATGTAGCTGAGCCGGAGAAACACGGGTTGCCGAAGTAGAACCCTTCCCACAAAGAGGGGAATCTAAAGGAAGAGCATCCAGAAGCTCTCGTCCCCGCGGAGTAACCGGATAAGCATTGAAAGGAGTAATAGCAATGACCCTCTGCACCCCCTGACTAGAAGAAGCAGGCGCAGAGGCACCCTACACGGCTGAGGAAGTACCAAAACCCACCCCATGAGTGGCAGTAGCAGAATCAGAAGTATCCATAGCATCCTCCAAAGGCTTCCCACTGGCATCATCATCCGCGTCATCATCCCCTTTTCTCCACAAGAAGGGGACAAACTCAGGTTCCGGAATATAACCCTCAGGTTCAATCTGGAAACGAAACTCAAACACCTTATGCTTGACCACAACATCAGACACAATATAGTGGCCAAGAGAATCCTAGAACTTAAGCAAAACCTTCGTATCAAACATCTCCACAAGAATGCGACCCCCCTGCCTCCGCAGACAGAATAAATCCACATCAAGGGTGTTCCCCATGAGACCTCCAACAGCCCACAAACCCTGGAAGGAGCGTAAAATATGTGGTACCCCCTCGACATGTGTGGCATCCCGCTAAAACCACTACTAGAAAATCGCGTTGATTTTGTGCATTGCATCATCATGACATCATCATGCATCTATTTGATAAAAACTATTTTACAAAGGTCTATTTTGTTTTTTTGAAAAACACCCCCGTCTTAATTCAAATCAAACTTCGGTTGTCCAGATATTTTGTTTTGACTAAATGATTTACAAAAGTTCTTTAAAATAAATGTGTAAAGAAAACCCGAACAAAATATCTAGTCCTAAATCCTTTTTCCTACCTAACCCTAACCTACCCAGTCCCCAGCCACATCACCCCGGCCAACCACGGGTCGCCACATCCCCCTGGCCCAAAACCCCACCAACCAGTGCCCGCCACCTCACCCTAATCCCACCTGCCCAAACCCCCCCTCTCTCTCACCCCTGTCTCCCCGGTCCCACCCCGCAGCCGGCCCCTGCCTCCCACCATGGGCCCGCGCCCCACCGATCCCCACCCTCCTGCCCCGCACGCTCCCCTCCCCGTCCCTTCTCTCCCCTCGCGTTTTCCTCCTCCCCAATACACGCAGCAACCGCCGCCGCCGACCTCATTATGCGCCGCCGCCTGTCCCTTGCCCGCCTCCCTCCTTTCCGCCTCACACCACCGCCTCCGCCTGCATCACCCCCTCGCTCCGCCTCCACCCCGACGGACGCCGCCGCCTCCCTCTCCCTGCCTCGACCGGCCGCCCTCCAACCCCTCTGCCGGCGCCCCTTCCGAGCCGTCAAGCACGCGCCGCCGCTGCCGGAGCCCGCCGGCGCCCCTCTCCGGCCGCCCGCCGAACTCCACGACCCCGCGCCTCCCCGCGTCCGGCCGTGCTGCGCGTCCTCCCAGCGACCGCATCCCCCGGCCTCGTCCCCATCGCCCCTCACCGCCGCCGGCAGAGGCCCCTCTCCCCGACGCCTGACCGCCACCTCGCCAGGCGTCGCCCGTCGACCCCACGTCCGGCCGCGCCTCCCGCCCAAGTACTCCGCCGTCGCGAGCCCTGCTCCGGCCCGTCCACCGCCGCCTCGGCCCATCTTCTACGCCGTGCCCGCCTCGTCCCCTCGTTCCTGCAGGAGGCCGTCCCCGTCGAGCGCTGCTGGCCACCCCACCGCCATCGGCCCATGCGCTGAGGTCGCCAGCACCGTCGTTGTTCTGTCACCTCCCTGCGAGCGCCCCAACGCGCGAGTTCCTGCTCTGTGACCCATGAGCCTCCACCTCGACGACATCCCTCTGCGTGTGCCGGTCCGAGCTCTCCCTGTCGCCGCTCTCCGTCCCTCGCAGAGCCCCTGCCTGACTCCGCCGGCCTAGGCGCCCTCTCATGCCCTCTGTGTTGGCACGGGTGTATGTTTTGTTCTTGTGTTCCTGTGGACTCACAAACATCTGTTTGCTCGTTGATCTGTGTATTTTCGGGCAGGCGAGCAAGTGCCTTCGCAGCTATCTTCTAAGAACCATCTCGACAACTTCCCGCACGAATTCGAGTAACAACCGAGCCAAAACCCGTCAATGAGAGGAACCGAAGACTGATCGTGTCAAACCCGGAAGCCCGATCCCGAAGCCCGATCCCTCGTCGAACCCCGAAAGACCGAACCCTGGCGCGTCAAGTTCTCCTTCCCGGATTCAAGGACTCCGACATGGTGCGACAAGTACTTCTACCCGAGCATAAGACCGGTCGAAAACGCCAAGATCTCCAATCGGAACCCAAGGACACCGAGACCCCGGTACGACAAGAACTCCTTCCCGCACCGATGCCCGAGGACCGGACGCCAAGGTCGCCTACACGGAACACCAAGTTCTCCCCCCTTGAACGCCATGACCGTCTACACGACCCGACGACCGCGGATGCGACAAGATCGTCTCTCGGACGCCAAGTTCTTCGACCCCGGAGACCGATCCATCGGGACGTCAAGACCTCCTTCCGAACCCAAGTTCTCCGTCAAGACAAGTTCTCCTTCATGTATCCGAACTCGCCGTCCCCGTTAAACCCTGAGACCGAACCCCGAACCCCCTAAACCAAGATCTTCCGAACCCAGATGTGTGAACCTTTTCCCGAGCCCCTATTTTATAAATGCTATATATAAACTTGTTGCATTAAATCATTCATGTTGCATGCATATTTGTGTGGTTTGGGGGCCTTATGCCGATTCACCTAAATTAAACATGGAGACCATATGCGGACATCTCTAGTCTTAGTTTGTCTCCATTTAAATTTGTGTAGCGAACCGGTGCTATCTTTTTCCTTGTTAAGACAACAATTAAAATGGTGGGGTGTCTAAACAACCTGAACCATCTAAGTAAATGTCGGGACCCCGATTCCGCTTAATATTGCCTAATTGCATTGCACCTTTGCCATGCCATACATCACACATGCATCATGCCCGATCTTTTGCGTAGTATTAAATAGTGCATCCGGTGTTTATTTTAGTGTTTTGCTTCTTCGCGGATAAGGCCGTTGAGTTGATGTGAGCTTCGCCCCGATCTTCGGATGAACCTTCGACAATGTTTTCAGGCGAGCATCTCCCCCTTTCTACCTATCTTACTTTTATAGTATTTATTCCCTCCTGTTGATCTATTGCTATCTGTGTTGCGATGCTCTAGCTTTCGTACCCGTGATATCCCTTGCAGCCTTATATTGCCTTGGACACCTCCTATTACCTGTTGTTTGGTAGATAGTGGGACCTGCGCGTCGTAGTCGCTTGCTCAAGTGCTGTTGCGTGTCGTCAAGTACCACAGTTGTTGGAGTATTGCCGTGTGTTTATTGTTGGAGATGATCAAGACTTTAACTACTGTTTAACAACTAAAATTGAAGTAGGTAAATGCAGAGGCACAGGTGGGCAATAGATGTTATTTGGTTGTTAACCGTCCACTTGTGTCCCGTAGGACCCCGAGTACTTGATACCTGTTCCTTGAATATTCGCGCTATCCACATCCGGGAGGATTATGGGACCCCCCTGAGCCAGAGCTTGATTCATTCTTATTTCTTGGGGCCACAAACTAGTTTGAGGTTTTATTTACTATCCTGTACTTATGCCATGCTTTACTGCTTTATTTAAATTGTGCGAGGTACTGCACACTGTACTGTTTAGGATCGGGACATGTTTTCGCGGTATCGACAAGCCCAGTCACACTTTCGGGTTCCCAGTCATTTACAGCCGTCCACCCAAACCTTGAGTCCGTCTCAGAGTCAGCTATCTTCGTTGCGGGTAGCTTAATGGGGTGGCCCCCTGAAATATTTCTGAATCTGGTGATTGCTTTGTCGTGAAGGCCTCGTTGGGTTTTGATTTGGTTTTTCCGAGGTTGATCGAGTGTGTGTTGCTATTTGTGCACCCCTGCAGGGTAAAACTTTCTGAAAGCCGTGTCCGCGGTTATGGACGACTTGGAGCACAGTATCTCGATCATAGACTACTATAACTAAAGTAGTGCTATAAATTTGACTTTATAATGACTAGTAATCAGCTTCACTATAATGGAATGGCTAAATAAAACTGCCAACAATTGCTTGTTTGGGTTGTCGCTTGCTACCATGGTATCTGACTAGTAAGTATTGCAACTATATCGGAATGGCTAAATAAAGGTACCAACAACTGCTGGGTTTGGGATATCTCATGCTAATCGTATCTGACTAGTAAGTGTTGCCACTACAACGGAATGGTTAACTAAAAGTGCCCACTGCTTATTCTATCAGGATGATTATCTATATCTGACTAGTAATTTCTGCAACGATAACTGAATAAATAAAACTTCCAACTGTGTGAGTTCCTCGGTTGACTTCCTCGTATGGTCTCGAGGGGGAAATACCAGGATGGGTATGCTTGGTGATAGTATCAGGTTGGTTCCGAATAGGTCCTTCTTATCTCTCTCTGATAGCCGAAAGTTATATCGAGTCTCTATAGGTTGTTTAGTGCATGCTGCGCTGCCGCTGCAGTCCACCATACCTGTGTAGGCGAGGACCGCCGAATTCTAGCCTCGCCGTGTACTGGCCTCAGTACTGACCGCTCTCTCTTTTTTCCTTTGCCCTTCGTCGGCACCCCTTTTGTTTAAGCAGGTTTTGAGATCGACGTCGTTAGCAGGGTTACCCTTTCGGCTTGGCCTGGGCAGGGTTATGGACGCCATTGGTTATTCTTCAGGGCTCTTAGCCCCATTTGCATCTTGTCCGTAGCTGAACGCTCTATCGTTTTCAAGGTGATTTGGATCTTTGTTCTGTTTATCTGTATTCTTGACTCATGGAGTCGTGTTGTATATATATATCTGTTCTGTGGGTCCCATCGAGGACTGTTGTGTAATGTTATTACTTCGTTTTCCACCCGCACGCAAGTGCCTGGTGGGCACCTTTGAATCGTTTCTATGCGGGTTTGGCAGGAAGCGCTGAAACTTGCATAGGGCCGATTCTGAGGGTGTTACAGAGTGGTATCAGAGCTCAGCTGTTGCGATACCCCACAAGTCCAGCCTGTAGATAACCTAGCTAACGGCCGAAGTAGAGTGTCAAAAACTATTTTGCAAAATCGGTTGGATAGATCTGGTTAGGTCTGCTTTTACTCCTTACCCCTCTGCTATTCTCCTCTCACCTCTGCGTGTTTTGAATCCGCTCTCTTCTCTCTCTTCGAGTACAGGATTTCTCGTGGTTGGGTTCCATCGTACCTTCAGGATTTCGCTTCCTCCTTTGGTAACGGTGTTGCTACATCTGGTCTTCATGCTATCCGAGGAATCCTTCGTCTGATGGACTTCTCTTTGTTCCTTCCCGTGCCTTCCGGTGCTTTCTGACGCGACGACATCATCTACATCAGATCTGATGAGAATCTCCATCCCTCCTTTGTTTCCGAACCTCGCTTGTCGAGATCTTCAGTCTGATTCCGAGAGTTGGTCGCATAATTTTCTATTCATGTGCAGAGTAATGCTTTGGGTGCGCGATGGACTGATCACCATCCGACTACTCTTATCATTCGCTCTTGTACATTGAATGGTGGATTGATGCAATTATACTCCTTCCGTGGAAGCTAGAGGTGGCCTTACCTTTTGAGACCTCTACCTTCGTCTTTTGTTTTCCGGAGTGTTCTCGCAACGAACTTGAGCCACACCCTTTGTTGGTGGTGTCGTCGATTTCAAGACGGAGAAAGAATCTTTGTTAGTGGTGTCGCAACGATCTACACGAGGCAAGAAGATTCAGATCGCCGCCCTTCTTCCCTGTACCATGAGGCGGATCTCGAGGGCGAGATCCATTGTTAGTGGTGTCGAATTGTGGCATCCCGCTAAAACCACTACTAGAAAATCGCGTTGATTTTGTGCATTGCATCATCATGACATCATCATGCATCTGTTTGATAAAAACTATTTTACAAAGGTCTATTTTGTTTTTTTGCAAAACACCCCCGTCTTAATTCAAATCAAACTTCGGTTGTCCAGATATTTTGTTTTGACTAAATGATTTACAAAAGTTCTTTAAAATAAATGTGTAAAGAAAACCCGAACCAAATATCTAGTCCTAAATCCTTTTTCCTACCTAACCCTAACCTACCCAGTCCCCAGCCACATCACCCCGGCCAACCACGGGTCGCCACATCCCCCTGGCCCAAAACCCCACCAACCAGTGCCCGCCACCTCACCCTAATCCCACCTGCCCAAACCCCCTCTCTCTCACCCCTGTCTCCCCGGTCCCACCCCGCAGCCGGCCCCTGCCTCCCACCCTAGGCCCGCGCCCCACCGATCCCCACCCTCCTGCCCTGCACGCTCCCCTCCCCGTCCCTTCTCTCCCCTCGCGTTTTCCTCCTCCCCAATACACGCAGCAACCGCCGCCGCCGACCTCATTGTGCGCCGTCGCCTGTCCCTTGCCCGCCTCCCTCCTCTCCGCCTCACACCACCGCCTCCGCCTGCATCACCCCCTCGCTCCGCCTCCACCCCGACGGACGCCGCCACCTCCCTCTCCCTGCCTCGACCGGCCGCCCTCCACCCCCTCTGCCGGCGCCCCTTCCGAGCCGTCAAGCACGCGCCGCCGCTGCCGGAGCCCGCCGGCGCCCCTCTCCGGCCGCCCGCCGAACTCCACGACCCCGCGCCTCCCCGCGTCCGGCCGTTCTGCGCGTCCTCCCAGCGACCGCATCCCCCGGCCTCGTACCCATCGCCCCTCGCCACCGCCGGCAGAGGCCCCTCTCCCCTACGCCTGACCGCCACCTCGCCAGGCGTCGCCCGTCGACCCCGCGTCCGGCCGCGCCTCCCGCCCAAGTACTCCGCCGTCGCGAGCCCTGCTCCGGCCCGTCCACCGCCGCCTCGACCCGTCTTCTACGTCGTGCCCGCCTCGTCCCCTCATTCCTGCAGGAGGCCGTCCCCGTCGAGCGCTGCCGGCCACCCCACCGCCATCGGCCCATGCGCTAAGGTCGCCAGCACCGTCGCCGTTCTGTCACCTCCCTGCGAGCGCCCCAACGCGCGAGTTCCTGCTCTGTGACCCATGAGCCTCCACCTCGACGACATCCCTCTGCGTGTGCCGGTCCGAGCTCTCCCTGTCGCCGCTCTCCGTCCCTCGCAGAGCCCCTGCCCGACTCCGCTGGCCTAGGCACCCTCTCATGCCCTCTGTGTTGGATCGGGTGTATGTTTTGTGCTTGTGTTCCTGTGGACTCACAAACATCTATTTGCTCATTGATCTGTGTATTTTCGGGCAGGCGAGCAAGTGCCTTCGCATCTATCTTCTAAGAACCATCTCGACAACTTCCCGCACGAATTCGAGTAACAACCGAGCCAAAACCCGTCAATGAGAGGAACCGAAGACTGATCGTGTCAAACCCGGAAGCCCGATCCCGAAGCCCGATCCCTCGTCGAACCCCGAAAGACCGAACCCTGGCGCGTCAAGTTCTCCTTCCCGGATTCAAGGACTCCGACATGGTGCGACAAGTACTTCTACCCGAGCATAAGACCGGTCGAAAACGCCAAGATCTCCAATCGGAATCCAAGGACACCGAGACCCCGGTACGACAAGAACTCCTTCCCGCACCGATGCCCGAGGACCGGACGCCAAGGTCGCCTACACGGAACGCCAAGTTCTCCCCCTTGAACGCCATGACCGTCTACACGACCCGACGACCGCGGATGCGACAAGATCGTCTCTCGGACGCCAAGTTCTTCGACCCCGGAGACCGATCCATCGGGACGTCAAGACCTCCTTCCGAACCCAAGTTCTCCGTCAAGACAAGTTCTCCTTCATGTATCCGAACTCGCCGTCCCCGTTAAACCCTGAGACCGAACCCCGAACCCCCTAAACCAAGATCTTCCGAACCCAGATGTGTGAACCTTTTCCCGAGCCCCTATTTTATAAATGCTATATATAAACTTGTTGCATTAAATCATTCATGTTGCATGCATATTTGTGTGGTTTGGGGGCCTTATGCCGATTCACCTAAATTAAACATGGAGACCATATGCGGACATCTCTAGTCTTAGTTTGTCTCCATTTAAATTTGTGTAGCGAACCGGTGCTATCTTTTTCCTTGTTAAGACAACAATTAAAATGGTGGGGTGTCTAAACAACCTGAACCATCTAAGTAAATGTCGGGACCCCGGTTCCGCTTAATATTGCCTAATTGCATTGCACCTTTGCCATGCCATACATCACACATGCATCATGCCCGATCTTTTGCGTAGTATTAAATAGTGCATCCGGTGTTTATTTTAGTGTTTTGCTTCTTCGCGGATAAGGCCGTTGAGTTGATGTGAGCTTCGCCCCGATCTTCGGATGAACCTTCGACAATGTTTTCAGGCGAGCATCTCCCCCTTTCTACCTATCTTACTTTTATAGTATTTATTCCCTCCTGTTGATCTATTGCTATCTGTGTTGCGATGCTCTAGCTTTCGTACCCGTGATATCCCTTGCAGCCTTATATTGCCTTGGACACCTCCTATTACCTGTTGTTTGGTAGATAGTGGGACCTGCGCGTCGTAGTCGCTTGCTCAAGTGCTGTTGCGTGTCGTCAAGTACCACAGTTGTTGGAGTATTGCCGTGTGTTTATTGTTGGAGATGATCAAGACTTTAACTACTGTTTAACAACTAAAATTGAAGTAGGTAAATGCAGAGGCACAGGTGGGCAATAGATGTTATTTGGTTGTTAACCGTCCACTTGTGTCCCGTAGGACCCCGAGTACTTGATACCTGTTCCTTGAATATTCGCGATATCCACATCCGGGAGGATTATGGGACCCCCCTGAGACAGAGCTTGATTCATTCTTATTTCTTGGGGCCACAAACTAGTTTGAGGTTTTATTTACTATCCTGTACTTATGCCATGCTTTACTGCTTTATTTAAATTGTGCGAGGTACTGCACACTGTACTGTTTAGGATCGGGACACGTTTTCGCGGTATCGACAAGCCCAGTCACACTTTCGGGTTCCCAGTCGTTTACAGCCGTCCACCCAAACCTTGAGTCCGTCTCGGAGTCAGCTATCTTCGTTGCGGGTAGCTTAATGGGGTGGCCCCCTGAAATATTTCTGAATCTGGTGATTGCTTTGTCGTGAAGGCCTCGTTGGGTTTTGATTTGGTTTTTCCGAGGTTGATCGAGTGTGTGTTGCTATTTGTGCACCCCTGCAGGGTAAAACTTTCTGAAAGCCGTGTCCGCGGTTATGGACGACTTGGAGCACAGTATCTCGATCATAGACAACTATAACTAAAGTAGTGCTATAAATTTGACTTTATAATGACTAGTAATCAGCTTCACTATAATGGAATGGCTAAATAAAACTGCCAACAATTGCTTGTTTGGGTTGTCGCTTGCTACCATGGTATCTGACTAGTAAGTATTGCAACTATAACGGAATGGCTAAATAAAGGTACCAACAACTGCTGGGTTTGGGATATCTCATGCTAATCGTATCTGACTAGTAAGTGTTGCCACTACAACGGAATGGTTAACTAAAAGTGCCCACTGCTTATTCTATCAGGATGATTATCTATACCTGACTAGTAATTTCTGCAACGATAACTGAATAAATAAAACTGCCAACTATGTGAGTTCCTCGGTTGACTTCCTCGTATGGTCTCGAGGGGGAAATACCAGGATGGGTATGCTTGGTGATAGTATCAGGTTGGTTCCGAATAGGTCCTTCTTATCTCTCTCTGATAGCCCACAGTTATATTGAGTCTCTATAGGTTGTTTAGTGCATGCTGCGCTACCGCTGCAGTCCACCATACCTGTGTAGGCGAGGACCGCCGAATTCTAGCCTCGCCGTGTACTGGCCTCAGTACTGACCGCTCTCTCTTTTTCCTTTGCCCTTCGTCGGCACCCCTTTTGTTTAAGCAGGTTTTGAGATCGACGTCGTTAGCAGGGTTACCCTTCCGTCTTGGCCTGGGCAGGGTTATGGACGCCATTGGTTATTCTTCAGGGCTCTTAGCCCCATTTGCATCTTGTCCGTAGCTGGACGCTCTATCGTTTTCAAGGTGATTTGGATCTTTGTTCTGTATATCTGTATTCTTGACTCATGGAGTCGTGTTGTATATATATCTGTTCTGTGGGTCCCATCGAGGACTGTTGTGTAATGTTATTACTTCGTTTTCCACCCGCACGCAAGTGCCTGGTGGGCACCTTTGAATCGTTTCTATGGGGGTTTGGCGGGAAGCGCTGAAACTTGCATAGGGCCGATTCTGAGGGTGTTACAACATGAAGCCAAACCTGCTGCATCTCAAACTTGTGCGGCACCTCCTCCATCTTGTAAACCGAGAAAGATAGCTGAGCGGTACTAAGTGGTACAGTCATGAGGATTCCATCAACCCTATCCAAATCCTCAAACGACGGGAAGCTCACTAAGAAAGCAGACTCTCCATATGGCAGCGCCTCCCACTTCCACTAAACATGCAACTGAAACCTCCTGGCAATCTGTCGCTGAACGACATCCGCAGAAACCATCGTGCCAGTCACTCGCACTAGAGCAATAGGGGTCTGACTGTGCGCCAGATGATCATGAGTCATCGCATCTGGAATCTGAGTAAACAAAGTTTGCTCACTGCCAATATCAGCCATATACGGAGTCATGCGCGGCTGCTTCAGCACCGGGCATCTCAATGTAGGATAGGCGACACAATCACAAATGTAACAGTAGTGGACCGCCTTACAATCCTTGGTATCATGTGTATTAACCGCGCATTTCCAACAACGAACAATTTTTTTATTCTTCTTGCCAACAACATCCCCAGATGGTACCTCTAGACCCTGTGAAGTGACTACTGGCGGTTGGATCAGCTGCTGATCCTGCGGGGTGTACTGTTGAGTGAAAGGAGCGGCATAAGACCCAGGTATCTGCAATTGCGGAACCGCATATTGCTGGAACCCCTGCTGCTGAAGATGAAGCTGCTGATCAGGCTGGGCATGAATGGCCGGCCGTGTCCCCTGCGTTGGTGGCTGCTTCTTATTCTTCTTCCTCTTCGGGACAGCAGGCGCCACCACGCCCACTCCCACAACAAACGGCGGCGCATGCTGCGACGGAGCCCCACCCGACAGATTTCCGGCGTACATCCCACCTTGGAACATAGGAGCCGTCGCTGCCCCCGGTATGAGAGACGAGGACTGATGACCAACGAACATAGGTGCCGGTCCGCGATACGGCGGTTGCAGCGACCGAAACTGAGTAGCCTGGATCGCATTGAAGTAGGCCGCAGGTGGTCTAAACTGAACCCCTGACAGAAAGAGAGGAGGTCCCGATGCCGGCTAGTACGAGCCAGGCACGGCAGCAGGCGCGACAACCTGCGCAGAAGGAGCCGCAGCCGGCACAGCAGAAGTCGCCACAGCAGGCTGCCCCGCAGAAGGCGCAGCGGCAGGAGGCCCGGTATGGGGCGCCGGATTTCCGCGAGGCACAGGCCCAGTAGGTGGTCCCCTAGGGTTAGCACCCTGGCCTCTCCCTGCCATGGTCGTCTGGGACACAACCTCGGCGAAAGTCTTGCTAGGTAACAGCGGAGGAGCACTGGTCAGCGTCGACGAATCAAGGCGACAGACGAAACTTGGCAGCGTCGGCGGTGGCTTGGCAGGAGGCAGATGCGATGAGGACTCCCGATACCAAGCCTGACGCAGACGTATCGTGATCTTTTTCCAGGAGCAAACCCGGGCCGAGTCGGACCCTGAGGGACCACCCGCTTGGTCCATCGGCGTGATTACCTCACTAGACTCACCAGACGCGTCATCCCGCGGGATAAGCGGACCACGTCTCCCTGGAAAGTCGCAATCCACAGCGGCCTCGAGGAAAGCCCCAAGCGCCGGTGGCGCCGACGCTCGCCGCGCCGGCAGCGGACCGCTCCATGGTCGAACTACAGGCCCCCGACGCAGCAGAATCCCCACGGGAGACACGACGGACCCCCTGCGACCCACCGGCGGTGAGGCAGAGCAACAGGGAAGCGGAGGACTCCGTGGTGGCGATGATGGCGAGCCTCTCTCCCAGAACCTTGAGGACGGCATCGGGAAACCGATATCCTCCCAGAAGGCCTGCCAGATCTCATCATCGGACTTCCTCCGCCGGCGGCAGACCGAGGTCCAACCTAGCTCACCAGACGGGTCTTCTAGGGCATCTAGCGCCTCCCGCGCAGCCATGGACTCCTCGCCATCCGAGCCAGTGTCCGAGCCCAGACACTGAAACCTCGAGCCCGAAGACACCGCCGGAGAAGCACTCGCCGCCGGCGACCTCATCGCCCCAGGCGCGAGGGTGAGGCGTCGCCTGCCGCGACCCATTCAAAGTCTATCCTCTCAAAATCAATGAGATAGACATATCAGTCGTCTCCATTTTTAAGTAAAAGGTCACAATTACATAACTTTCTCAGTCTGAAAATAACGGACTTAAATTTATCTAGATCCGTACATATCTAAGTATTTTAGTGTGTAAACAAGTCCAAAGCATTTATAACCGAATGGAGTAAATAAATACAAAGAACACTGCTTCGAAATCGAGGTACGATTAGCACGCGCGGTAATCAGCTTATGAGAATGGCCGTTGAACCTCTTAGAGATATTTGCAGGGACCACCTTCCATCCTCCTAAAGGCTTGTTCGGTTTAGCAAGGGTTAAAGAGGATTGATAGGTATTGGAGTGGATTATATCCCATGCAAGCCAAAATTCTCCCAAATCCATCCCATTCCACTCCAATCCTCTAGAGGAGAGGATTAACCGAACATAGCCTAACGGAAGGTGCTGCTCCGCGGAGCGATCTCTTTCTCTTCAAAAGCAGCTACTTTGTCAGGTACCAGTGATCATCATAGCGTAATCCGCGTTAAAGCATCTGGGAGGAACACGCGACGCGAGAGTTTACGAGGAGTGGTTGTAGTGAGTACTAGTGAGTTAGTGACCTCAAACCCCTCTTGCGTGCAGATATTTGGGCCCATGAAATGCATGATTAGTTTGGAGAGATTAGCGAGGCGCAGATTAACTTGGAGAAAATGAAGCGGCGCTTAAAACTAGTGACAAGGACAACGTTTCACCAGCCACGAGTGGCATTCAGGTCAATGGACACACGGCATCAGTGGTTGGAAGCTACATAAGAACAGAGAAGATGACGTGCAAGAATAAAGACAGAACAGAATTGGATTTACACACAGGTAGGTTCGTCCATCCAGATTTTGGTTCCGATTTTTTGTTGGACGATTTTGCCCCTACTGGTCCGAAATATTTACCCGCCCTGCCACTGTTAGATAACCCTCCCTGTGTTCCCCTCCTCCCGTCCGTCGCCTCCCACCCGTCCCAAGCTGCGTGAACCAGGCCGCCGTCCCTTTTCCTCCATCTGTTCCCAGCCCCGCCGCCGCCGGCGGAGGCTGGAGCCAGCCACGAAACCCTAGCGACCGATTCGTGGAGGTGCGGCTGTACCAGCGCAGCGCCGGCCCGCCAATCCCCGCTCCTTATTCCTCCATGTCCCTGTACTAGCTGCGGTCACCCATCAATCCCCATGGTTGATGCCTAGGCGGCGAGGCTCCCAACACATCCTGAAACTCCAAGGCGAGCCCATCAATCCCCATGGTTGATGCCTACTAGGCGGTGAGGCTCCCGACACGTCCTGGACCTCCAAGGCGAGAACGCCTGGCGCAGACCCTGCCCTAGCGCTCCCCGCGCAGTGGCTATGGTCTCCGCTCGATTCCCGTGGCGGATGTATTTGCGGCGTGCCCTCTATGGCGAGGCTCCCGGCGCAGCCCTGGCCCGTGTCTCCACGTGCGTAGGCGCCGACGGGAGAGGGCCCCGAAGCAGGTGCTTGTGAAGGAGGTAGGGGCAGATCGGCCGGAGCTGCTTCTTGAAGAGGGACGAGCAGAGGCGGCCGGAACAACTTCTTGACGTGGGGATCGGGACAGGGGTGATTGGGAACACAGATGGACGTCGTCCCTGCATCCGCCATGGATTCAGATGCAGCTGCTGACCTTCTGTTCACGAGTGTCTTAATACCGAGGTCGATACGTATCTTGATGAGGAGCCTGAAGAAACTAACCATCAGGAAGCAGTCAGAAGAGATCCTGTCCAGACTCCAGAAAATAAAGTATAAACGTTTCATACTTCAGGTTAGTCTCATGACAAAATAATGCCATCCTTTCTTAAATTTTATTTTTCTGATTTTTCTTTCGTTCTGCCACCGTGAGAGGATCAGTACGTAAACAATGTATGCTCAAGAATGATTTCGGGGAACAGGAGTATATTGCTACATGGAACTGAGTAATGGATCAACTGTAATGGCAATCTCGAATCATACAATTTATTCTTGCATACGATGTACATTTCGATTAGTCTAACATAATTGCGATTTATGGTTCTCGCAGAACTATGACCATTTTGCAGATGGCTGATAGCATTCGCCAGGTAAGGGCACTAAATTCAGCTATGTTTCCTACTTGAGCAAGACAGATCACTTGTTACTTTCTTACTTCAGACAAGTTCTGCAGTGCCAAGGTTACATTTAATTTCAGTATCAGATTCACTTGGAACCTAAAGAACATGTATCAGGTTCAGTTTAACTTAAAGTATATTTTTTTTAATTTCCATAATTTTAGATGCAAGGAGCGCCACCTGCAGCTTTAGGTCTTGGCATTCTAGAAGATTAGTTTGGGAGGAGGTCGACCAAGGAATCAGATACGTGGAGCAAGGCAAGAGAAAGAGAGTACGGCAGCTTGGTCTCCACTGACCTTGGCTTAGTGTTATAAAACACCATATTTATGTTTTTGCTGAATATTGCAGGTATTATGCGACTTTGACTGGGAAATAGATGATTATGAGGTATGTATGGGATTTGTTTTCTCCTCTTTCTGATGCTACCCATTGTATGACATCTGTCTTGAATCATTGTACTGCGATTTAGGATTTCATTGATGAGAAAGTTAAAGACGAGGTTCTGCCAGAGGACGAGAAAGAAAAATTCAGGCGCATTCAGTATTTATCTTGCTTACTCTGCTATAATGAGTTCTTAGCATCGTCTATGATCTTGGGAAGATTTTTTTTTCGTAATTTTGTTGCTGTGTTTCATTAACATGACTTCATAAAGGAGAGAGCTAGAGAAAGGAAGTATTGAGGTTCAGCAAATATTATAATTAATCATGTACAAAAATGTTTCTCCAAAACTCATGCAGGCTAAACAAGCTAGAAAGAAATCCATTGATGGTATGGGTCCTACATTTAAAGAGGCATTGGAGGATATCCGGTTTTACATGTTCTATCCTGTAAAAACCAGAGACACTCCTGATGTAAGCAAATAACAGGTATGCAGTTGCTCAGTATTTCTTAGCCGGGGCTGTTATATTTTCGAAACTGATGAATGGACTATTTGAAATTGCCTTGGATTTAACTCTGCATATATTGCATTCTGCAGGCCAAGTACAACAATAGATACTACCGCAACACGCATGAGCTGATGCGATGTGTAACCTCACAATCCTGTGAGCATGATCAAGCATTAAGCTATCCAGTCTGAATGAATAACACTGAAAAATTTGGAAGATGGAGTACATCTGCTTTGGTTGGACCAGCAGATAACTTGTTGTGCATGAACTATGCTGTATTGTGGTAGTTTATCTCAGGGTCACACCAATCCCTAGAGCATCTTTTCCCTCGGCATTTTTTGACTCTACTGTGATCTGTAACATTCTGGGAGGTAGTAGTTGTAGCCGACAGATAGTAGATCTTGTAAGTGCAGCACATGTTTTGTGGGAACAGTGTGGATTTGCTAAGCTCTCTATGGTATTTTTTCTGAATATCTTGTAAATGCCAAATCCGTTATATTGCCACTTAAGATGTTTTGAGTGCATAGGCAAGTTATTTCTTTTACTAGGACCGGCTGCATAAGTGTCTAAACATAGAATGCGGCTCTCTCTACTTTAGATGGCTATATTATGATCTATTCCACCCCCAAATAGATCTTCTCCTTTCATCAAGCACCATTTGGTTTCGAGTCTTCATGGACCAACCTTCCTCCACACGACAGAACTAGAGTGTGTTCTAATAACAACAAGCTACTCCCCATTCTGCTACAAATCAAGCTTAAATAAATATATTCATATACTTTGAGTAACTACAATTGTACATGATTATTATGGTTACATATGCACTGAAAAAACTTTGAGTAAACCGTAGCAACGCACGGACATTCAGCTAGTAAAATATAAAATGTTTTAAACTTTTTGCTAGACAAACTTTAGTTGTGTAGGTTTATTTATTTTGTTGCGAACATACACACTAAAAGACTTTTAGATACATGTCTTGTTTATGGTTTTGGGCCAATTTTTTGGGCCATAGCAAACGATGTAAACTGTCTCGGCCCAATAATGTTTTTATGGTGCACCGAAAACGTGAGGCTGCACACGGTATATCTACCGTTCAGAGACCTACAACCGAGCTTCGACATGACACTTCTCCACCAACACCGCCAAAGTAATCCACCCACCCAATCCGCCGCCGGTGACCGTATTACGGCCCTCTGCCAGCAGATCCGTGCACCCCCCGCGTCGCCATGAGACCGGATCAGCCCTCAATTGGAGAGAGGGGAGACCTCATTAGTAGTGCCCCGGAAAGGTACAACGCCGCAGGTAACGCCAAAATTTACCGACGGTGTTACCAAAACTAGAACGCGGCGGGTACGATCTTACTACCAACCTTCTCCTGGGCCAATACTCTATTCAGTGAGTGGGACCCATTGGTCTGATGGCATGAACATAGTGGCAACGTGTCGGCTTAGCTGAAACGACACTATTGTTCTGCGCACGGTGGCATCCGATTCGGAAAAATGTCACCATTATCGTCTTCTGCACCACATTGCAGAGCCATCAATGCCAGGCGAGTCGGCCAACTCCTGCGCCGACATCAATGCCATGGCCGTCGAACCTATTTATAACAGGTTCATCGACACCCACGCCATTTCCACTTCGAGGACTGATTTTCTCCCACCACAACGCAACCGTATTCAGAAGTTTCGTCGTCAGGCAGGGGTCGGGGAAGGGACAGGGGCGCTCGTTGCCATCGCCTATGCCAGAGGAGACGGACCTTCCGGACCTCACCGATTCCCAATTCATCATGACCAGATTACTAGGAGAGACTGATGCTCCCTGGCGAGTTTTCCTAGTGTCTTGATGACTGGAGCCCTGTAAAGTGATGCTACGGGAGGGGAGCGGTGCCGATGAGCATTGGGACGTGGAGGTGTAGTTTGAGGGTGAATGCGACATGTACCTCATCCACGGTTGGGAGGAGTTCATGCGCGTGCACACCTTGTGTTGGAATTTGGTGTATATTGGGTTGTTGGCCCATTAGACAAATTCTGAAATTCTCTTTGGCCCACTTGTATATGGCAGCATATGGCTGTGTAGTGGTGCTAAAATTTAGTCCCACATTGCTAGTTGAAAGGGAGTTGGACCACCTTATATAGTAGAGTGTTGCACCATTCACTAAGGTGTGACAAGAAGAGTAGCCCTCGCGCACTCCTCCTCCGACGCCGTCCGCCTCGCCTCGCCACGCCTCGTCACGGGTTGCGGGAATCTCGCCGAGCCAAGCTTTATTTTGCTTGTTGGGAAAACTGATTATGAGTCATTAACGGACACGTTAATTACAGCCGTTTCCAGTTTTTTTATGGACGTGGTTGTTATCGACTCGGACGTGGGCTGAGCCCACGATCCTCCTAACCTGCACTATATAAGCGTCTGGGCTAAACCTAATCGGCACCGAATCAATCCACACACACGCCTACCTCTAGAACCTTGCGCCGCCGCTTTCGTCTTCCTCATCCTGGCTTGCGGCATGCACCGCAGATCGGGACAGTAGGCCTCTGGAACCCCGCCTCTCGTGAACCTGTACGGGTGAGGGGCGATCAGGTTTTTGGGGAGCGCTCAAGCGCGACTACTGACAACCTCAACATGGGCGACGCTGCTGCAACCGCTGCGGATGCTATTCATCCTACACTGTACGTAATATTCAACTGTCTTTTTCAGATTATGCTAGAGTTCTTTGTTCTAGCGTTTGGTGTAGATGTGATAGGTTTATCTCCTATAGATGTAATCTATTCATCTACTTTGTTGATCTGTATAATTGGTTTTACTACTGTATGTATGATCATGAATTATCAGTTTATTATTCGGATTAAATCATATGGATTATTGCTTATATTTCCAACAATCCAAAAACTTGATTATAGGCAACTGAATTCCACTGGTGTAGCCGCGGCTACTAGGCCGCCTCCTTTTGATGACATGCACTATAAGAGATGGCGCAAGAGAGCAGTTCTCTGGTTTGAAAACCTAAACTGCTATAGCGTCACTCTTGGCAAGCCCGAAGGAGATCTTTCTGCTGAGCAGGAAGCGAACTTTAAGAAAGCCGATACCATGTTTGTTCAGTGTTCTTGGGGACAACATTGTTGACCCTTATATGTCATTTGATAATGGCAAGGACGTGTGGGAAGCGCTTGAGGCCAAGTTTGGGGTCTCGGACGCTGGCACTGAGCTGTATGTCATGGAGCAATTCTATGACTATAGGATGGTTGATGAGCGCTCCGTCGTTGAGCAAGCTCATCAGATACAATCACTTGCCAAAGAACTTTGAGCAGTTCAAGTGTTCCTTACCGGACAAATTTGTGGCTGGTGGCATTATTTCCAAGCTTCCTCCTTCGTGGAGGAACTTTGCTACTTCTCTAAAACATAAGAGACAAGAGTTTTCCGTTACGGATCTCATTGGGTCTCTTCATGTGGAAGAGAAGGCGAGAGCAAAGGACAAAACTGCTCGAGGACTTGAGGGAAGTTCTACTGCCAATTTAGTGCAGAGGAAGAACTTCTAATCCCACAAGTTTAAGAATAAGAACAAAACTGAAGGAAAGGGGAAGTTCGATGGAAAGAACAAGGCCACGCACTCAACCAACTTCAAGAAGAAAAATGATAAGAGGAAAGGCTCTTGCCACGTCTGTGGTGATCCTGGTCATTGGGCTCCTAGCTGCCCTAATCGCTTTAACAAGCGTCAACATGGGAACAGCGGCAATGCCGCTAATGTTGTTATTAGCGATACTGAGATGCAGGATGCTGGGTCTCAAGGACCTCTTCCGTGCTGATGGGAAACGGCTCACGTGCTTCTGTTCATGGTGTTGGTATGGTAAATCTGAAGTTTACTCCGGGGAAGACCGTACAGCTGAAGAATGTGCAACACGTTCCCTCCATCAATAAGAATCTCGTCAGCGGATCGCTTTTATGTCGAGATGGCTTTAAGTTGGTTTTTTAGTCCAATAAAGTTGTAATTTCTAAATATGTACAATTTGTTGGAAAGGGTTATGAGTGCGGAGGTCTGTTCCGCTTGTCTTTGTCAGACTCATGTACTAAAGTTATTAATCATGTTTGCAATGATAATGAGTCCAATGTTTGGCATTCACGACTCTGTCATATTAACTTTGGTTGCATGACGCGGCTAGCCAATATGAGTTTAATCCCGAAATTTACCACTGTCAAAGGTTCTAAGTGCCAAGTTTGTGTGCAAGCAAAGCAACCCCCGCAAGTCTCATACGGTTGCGGAACCGAGAAAATTAGCACCGCTAGAACTTATACATTCAGATGTTTCTGAGATGAATGGTGTGTTGACAAAAGGTGGAAAAAGATACTTTATGACATTGATTGATGACTCCACTAGATATGTTTATCTTCTGAAATCTAAAGATGAAGCTTTAAACTACTTCAAAGTCTATAAAGCTGAGGTAGAAAACCAACTTGATCTTAAAATCAAGCGGCTAAGATCGGATCGTGGTGGAGAGTACTTTTCAAATGAATTTGATTTATTCTGTGCGGAACATGGTATTATACATGAGAGGACGCCTCCCTACTCACCTCAGTCAAATGGGGTGGCCGAAAGGAAGAACCGCACTCTAACTGATTTGGTTAACGCCATGTTAGATACATCGGGTCTTTCCAATGAATGGTGGGGGGAGGCGCTAATGACTGCGTGTCATGTCCTAAACCGTGTTCCTGTAAAGGATAAAAACATGACTCCATTTGAGGAATGGGAAAAGAAAAGGCTTAAACTCTCTTACTTACGAACTTGGGGTTGTTTGGCGAAAGTTAATATTCCAATACCCAAGAAGCGAAAGCTTGGACCAAAAACCGTTGATTGTGTTTTTCTGGGATATGCTTTTCATAGCATTGGCTATAGATTTTTGATAGTAAAACTGAGGTATCTGACATGCATGTTGGTACAATTATGGAGTCGAATGATGTGACTTTCTTTGAGGACATCTTTCCTATGAAATTTATGTCTAGCTTATCAAATCAGGAGATGACTAGTTCATCTAGTCAGGAATTTTCTATAATTCCTGAACCCACTATGCCGATAGAACACTCTGATGATCCTATGGAGGATGACAATTAAGCTCCCAAAAGGAGCAAGAGACAAAGGACTGCAAAGTCATTTGGTGATGATTTCATTGTGTACCTTGTGGATGATGCTCCCACTTCTATTTCAGAATCCTATGCATCTCAAGATGCTGACTACTGGAAGGAAGCTCTCCAAAGAGAGATGGACTCCATCGTAATGGTACTTGGGAAATCACTGATCGTCCTTATGGGTGTAAACATGTAGGATGTAAATGGGTGTTCAAGAAAAATCTTAGACCTGATGGTACTATTGAAAAGTACAAGGCACGTCTTGTGGCTAAGGGTTATACCCAAAAGGAAGGTGAAGACTTCTTCGATACCTACTCACATGTAGCCAGATTGACCACTATTCGAGTACTACTTTCCTTGGCTGCCTCACATGGTCTTCTCGTTCATCAAATGGACGTTAAGACAGCTTTTCTAAATGGAGAGCTAGATGAGGAAATTTATATGGAGCAGCCTGATGGATTTGTAGTAGATGGTCATGAAGGAAAGGTGTGTAAGTTAGTGAAGTCTTTACATGGTCTTAAGCAAGCTCCTAAAAAGTGGCACGAGAAGTTTGAAAGAACTTTAACTGCTGAAGGCTTTGTTGTAAACGAAGCTCACAAATGTGTGTACTATCGCCATGGTGGGGGCGAGGGAGTTATTATGTGTCTCTATGTTGATGACATACTGATATTCGGGACCAACCTCGCTGTTATCGAGGAGGTCAAAGAGTTCCTATCTCGCTGCTTTGAGATGAAGGACTTGGGAGTGGCTGATGTAATCTTAAACATCAAGTTACTAAAGGATGACAATGGTGGGATTACATTGCTTCAGTATCACTATGTGGAAAATATATTGAGTCACTTCGGGTATAGCGACTGCAATTCTTCTCCAACGCCTTATGATCCGAGTGTGCTACTTCGAAAGAATCGAAGGAATGCTAAAGATCAATTGATATATTCTCAAATTATTGGCTCGCTCATGTATCTAGCCAGCGCTACTATACCTGACATCTCCTTTGCTTTTAGCAAACTAAGTCGATTTGTGTCAAATCCTGGAGATGATCATTGGCATGCTCTTGAAAGAGTTTTGCGCTATTGGAAAGGCACTGCGATTTATGGTATTCACTATACTGGGTATCCTCGAGTACTTGAAGGTTATAGTGATTCAAACTGGATATCTGATGCTGATGAGATTAAGGCCGCAAGTGGTTATTTGTTTACACTTGGTGGTGGCGCTGTTTCCTGGAAGTCTTGCAAGCAGACCATCTTAACGAGGTCAACAATGGAGGCAGAACTCACAGCATTAGACACGGCCACTGTTGAAGCAGAGTGGCTTCGTGAGCTCTTGATGGACTTACCTGTGGTTGAAAAACCAATACCCGCCATCCCGATGAACTGTGATAATCAAACTGTGATTGTCAAAGTAAACAGTTCTAAGGATAATATGAAGTCATCAAGGCATGTGAAGAGGAGATTGAAATCTTTCAGGAAACTGAGAAACTCCGGAGTTATTGCGTTGGATTATATCAAAATATCTAAAAACCTGGCAGATCCCTTCACAAAGGGTTTATCACGCAATGTGATAGATAATGCATCGAGGGAGATGGGTTTGAGACCCACGTTATGAGTTGATATCAGTGGCAACCCACTCTATGTGATCGGAGATCCCGTGAATTAGAGCTAGGAGACAAGCTATTGGTCAGCTGAGAGGAGAGTACTCCCATATTATATTTACATCTCCATAAAGATGCAATACTCTCTTAATCTGCATGGCAGGTTAATATTTATCTTAATGTGTTCCAAGTGGATTTTATAAGCGGAGATGTTGTCCTGTAGAACATCTCTTGAGGAACACACCTATATGAGTCTGACTGTCAAACGTCGCAGTCCGTGAGAGTTGGGTGCTCTCTAATAAACTCATGAAAGGCCCTGGAGTATGACGCATAAGCTCCAAACCGCGGGGAAACCGACGGTAGCCCTGTACCGGTCTAGATTTTGTGTGAAACTAGCGCGCAGAAAACTTGTAGTTCGAGGCATAGTCCACTATTCAAGTTGCTAGCTAGTGTAGCATGAAGTTTAACGTGGAAGTTTAACTTAACAGTCTCCACTACACACCGGTATATAAAACAATATTCTGAAAGAAAAGTGTTGTGATGTGGCAATGAGACTTTGTGGGGATTGTTGGAATTTGGTGTATATTGGGCTGTTGGCCCATTAGACAAATTCTGAAATTCTCTTTGGCCCACTTGTATATGGCAGCATATCGCTGTGTAGTTGTGCTAAAGTTTAGTCCCACATTGCTAGTTGAAGGGGAGTTGGACCACCTTATATAGTAGAGTGTTGCACCATTCACTAAGGTGTGACAAGAAGAGTAGCCCTCGCGCACTCCTCCTCCGACGCTGCCCGCCTCGCCTCGTCACAACGCGCGAGCGCGCATCGCGGGTTGCGGGAATCTTGCCGAGCCGAGCTTTATTTTGCTTGTTGGGAAAACTGATTATGAGCCATTAACAGACGCGTTAATTATTGCCGTTTCTAGTTTTTTTTATGGACGTGGCTGTTACCGACTCGGACGTGGGTTGAGCCCACGATCCTCCTAACCTGCACTATATAAGCGTCCGGGCTAAACCTAATCGGCACCGAATTAATCCACACACACGCCTACCTCCAGAACCTTGCGCCGCCGCTTTCGTCTTCCCCATCCCGGCTTGCGGCGTGCACCGCAGATCGGGACAGTAGGCCTCCGGAACCCCGCCTCTCTTGAACCTGTACGGGTGAGGGGCGATCAGGTTTTTGGGGAGCGCTCAAGCGCGACTACTGACAACCTCAACATGGGCGACGTTGCTGCAACCGCTGCGGCTGCTATTCATCCTACACTGTACGTGATATTCAACTGTCTTTTTCAGATTATGCTAGAGTTTTTTGTTCTAGCGTTTGGTGTAGATGTGATAGGTTTATATCCTATAGATGTAATCTATTCATCTACTTTGTTGATCTGCATGATTTGTTTTACTACTGTCTGTATGATCATGACTTATCAGTTTATTATTCGGATTAAATCATATAGATTATTGCTTATATTTCCAACACCTTGCATGCCGGCCATATCCTAGTCTTCATGTACGAAGGCGAGGAGGTGCTTGATGGCTCAATGTGCTGCAAGCACTAGCACGACACCCTAGGCACTACTGTCAAGGTTGAAGGCGATTGCTAGGCGACGCCGATACAACTAGGTTATGCTATATTATTTACTTATGTTTTTTGTTTTTATTCCATATGTAAAATGGTTAGTTTTATTAGGGGTTTTTTATTGCAAATTATAGGCACCATCCCATGAAAGCTGATCATGCCGAGAAACGTCTGATCAGAGCTATAGGTCAGCTTTATTTAATGTCATGTTGGTTCCCCATTCCCACGCCACCGCTAATGCCACCGCACAAATTTAACCACTACTTCCCCTCTCTCGGCAAGACAAAATTTTCCATTCCTTGGCCTAACCCATGCAAATCTATCTTGGCAAACCCCCTATAAATCTCTCTCGCCTACAACCTCTCTCGTCAATCTGTCCACGGTGCCCAACATCTCTATGGAGATTGCCGATGAGTTCGCTAAGTACATGATGCTTATCCCGTCGAACACGTGGATTTCCTGTGGCTGGGTCATCAGCACTGGCGGCCTTGACGTACCTCGTCTCCACGTGGGCTTGACACGGCAAGTCCTTATCCATGAACGCCGCATGGCCCTGTACGAGGCAGAGAGGGCTCACCCACAGTTCGATGTTGATGGCAACAACTAGACAATGTTGTTCGCCGCAGAGAGGCAGGACATCATCGTCCGCTTCGAAGGCCCCAACCAGCCGGAGCAGAAGAACATTAGGGCACCTAATAGCTGGTGGACAGGGCTAACTGTCAACGTTGTCCTCCAAAACCACCGCATAGGTCGATAATGATATTTTAGATGAATTTTTAACCTTTTGTATCTAAACATAATCCAGACGGGCGTTTCGTTTTATATCCTCAGACTCGTCCATGTATGCCCTTGTTTAGCTTATAACTGATTAGCATATGCAAAATTGAGCGTTTATTGTATCATTTTCTTGTTAACCATCTATTATTTGAGATTTCATTGACCATGCTTGTTAACTATCTACTACACCAGTTTGATTAATTTGCTTGTTCTCAATATTATTAGGGCATCTCTAACCGATCCCCAATTGGGTAGAGGATTAAACTTTAGAGGAGTAAAAGTACTCCTCTAAAGGAGGTCGGCGCCAAACCGATCCCCTAAATTTAGAGGAGTAAACTTTTTTTTGCCCCATTTTTTCGCCCCATTTTTTCCACCACTCCACATATGCATTCAAACATCTTACATATAGTTTAAACAAACAATTCAAACATACAGAAAATTCAAACACAAGTAATACACCACTTAAATGACATACATAGACATAGTTCATCGAATCGGACACATCGAAATAAACTATGCATAGAGTTCATTCAAAAGTAGACTCTACGACCAACATCGATCAAGGTCACCAAAAAGAAGCTATCGACCTTGTTTGATCCAAAATACCACCAACATATCACCTCATATGTTGTGGACCACCATCGAAGAGCTCAAAGACCATCTCTGAAGAACTCGACATCATAACCTCCTCCTCGGCCACCACCATCCTCACCATGACCATCACCACCACCATATCCTCCTCCTCGGCAACCATCACCTCCTTGGCCATGAGAATCTCCAACAAAATATCTTTGAAGGATCTTTGCTCGAGTGAGATCCCAATACTTCCTAGCCGTGGAATCCATGTTGCTTGAATCCATGAACATGATAGAACGCTCATCGATCTCCTTCTATTTTTCTATCCTCTCCTCCTCAAGTGCAACCCTCCTCTCCTCGGCAAGGGCCCTCCTCTCCTCGGCGGCCATCTTCTTCTTCCACTTATCCTCCTCCATTGGATTGAGCTCAGCCCACCTTGCGCCTTCTCATCCCTCCTCTCGTCCACCAAAACTTTCTTGGTCTCAACCATGACACGTAGTTCTTATTTGTAGCCTCCAACTTGGTCACCTCCCCTTTTCTTCTCCTTTGAAAACTTTTGCCCCTCGGGCCTCTTGTACGGGTATTCGTCTTCCTCCTCATTAGCATCCATGGATATGCTCACCCTAGACCTTTTTGGAGTGGTCTCCCAATTCCTCCGCACCCACTTTTCATTGCCAACAAGCTCGTTGTAGCAATGGTGCAAGGTGAAAGCTTTGCCTCCATTCTTCTTGTTGCATATCTTGTAGAGGTCTTGGATGAATGGACCAAACTACGTCATGGGCACTCCACTTGGCGGGTTGGTTTGCACTTGATAAACACAACCGGACCACTGGTTGCAACACTCAAGAATGGCACCCCACTGATGGCCGAGAGAACCTTGTGTGCGAGTGATCGACACCTCCAAGGTGTTGTTGTAGTAGTCCTCGATGCAAGCCCAAAACTTCTCATTCGATTGGTCGGTGCCAACCGACGCATCGAGTGACACATTCATCCACGCATAGCATAATGCGATGTCCTCCTTCTCGATATAGTTGGAGGCTCGGCTCTTCTTTGCGCTTCCTTGTGTCTCCTCCACCTGGACTTCCTCAACCTCTTCCTCCTCCACCTCTCTTTGCTCGGTGGTGGGATTTTAGGGTTCGTAGCATGGAAAACAAAAAATTCTATCGCATGAACACACAAAACCAAGATCTAATCTATGGCAAAGCCAAAATCTAATCTACGAGATCAGTGCAACGAGATTGTAGAGAACTAACCCTCGTAGATCCAAAGCGTTTAATGAGATCGGATTCTCGTGTTTGATGTAGTCGATCACTTGCCAATCTCAAGATCGTGTAGACGATCCTGCCGGCACCGCGTTCTGGCAGTGCTTCTGCAGCCGATCACATGTATGGTAGTCGATGAAGACCTTCCTCTCCCTTGTTCTGGCAGGCAGCGGAGGTAGTATACCCTCTCGGAATCCCAACATCACGATGGTGTGGTGGTGGTGGTGGTGGTGGAGGAGAATCCCTGCAGGGCTTCGCCTAAGCCAGAGCAGGGCAATGGAAAAGGGATGAGGGAGGCGCCTAGGGTTTAGGGGCAAGGTGGCGCCAAGGACTAAGGTGCCAAGGGGGGCGCCCCACCCCTCCTTATATGGGAGAGGGGCCGGCGGCCAAGGCCTCCCTGCCCTAGCCGAGTTGCCCCCCAACTCGTCTAGTAAGGGGACAGTCCCTCCCCAACTCGGCTAGGAGATGGAGAGAGTTGTAAACTTGCCTTTCAAGTTTTTCTTTCTTTCCCAAACTAGGGTTTGACTTTTCAAACTAGGATATGACTTTTCAAACTAGGGTTTGACCCTTTCCTCCTATTCCTTGTCCGAGTTGCCTAGGGCATGATGCAGCCAGCCCCTTAGGGCATGCCACATTCCAAGTGCCCCCTTCCGGGGCGGTGGACCTTCCAGAACATTCTAGAAGCTTCTGGTCAAAACACCGAAAACATTTCTAAACCCCGGAAATTGACTTTCCTTATATGAATCTTATTATCCGAACCATTACGGATCTCCTCGTGATGTCCTGTATCCAATCCGAGACTCTGAACAACATTCGGTCTCCAACTCACATTCCATATCTACTTAAACAACATCGAATCCTTAAGTGTCTCTCCCTACAGTTCGTGAACTATGCAGACATGATCGAGACACCTCTCCGATCAATAACCAATAGAGAGATATGGAAATTCATATGGCTCCCACATATTTATATGATGACTTCGTGATCAAATGAACCATTTACATACGGTACCGATTCCCTTTGCTGTGTGATACTTTACTTATCCAAGGTTCGATCGTCGGTATCTCTTATACCTAGTTCAACCTCACTACCAATAAGTACTCTTTACTTGTTCCGTGATATGACATCCCTGGTGACCTAGTGACATGCTTGCAAGCCAATTGGATGACATTCCACCGAGAGGGCCCAGAGTATATCTATCCGTCATATGGATGGACAAATCCCACTCTTGATCCATGTGCTTCAACACATACTTTCAGAATACCTAATGCCACCTTTATAACCACCCAGTTACAGAAGTGGTATTTGATGTCATCAAAGCATCCATCTGGTGATGGTAATTAACATGATCTCATGGTCGAAGGATTAGGTTACTATGTATTTGAAAGCTTGTAGCAAACAAACTCTAAATGACTTGATCTTATGCCATGCTAACTATAGGAGTATGTCCACCACATCATTCTCCTAATGACATGATATTGTTATTAATAACATCTAATGTCCATGATCAGGAAACCATGATCATCTATTAATCAACAAGCTAGTTTAACAAGAGGCTTACTAGGGACTCTTTTATGTTTACAAAACACAAAAGTATTAATGTTTCCGGTTAATACAATTATAGCATGGGATGTAAACATTTATCATAAACACAAAGATATAATAATAACCATTTTATTATTGCCTCTTGGGCATATCTCCAACAGGGTTCAACCTCTTAATCGTCAAAGTTGAGCTCGTCGATCCCGGCGGCATGGCTAGCCTCCAATTGGCTCATGAAGGAGGCCACCTCCGTCTCCAACGTACTATATTTCATCAAAACAACGTCATCGTGTGTCTACAAATCGCGAATTGATGAGAGGAGAGGAGGAAAAGAGATTTTTTACCTTGCCGATAATCCATCGAATACCTCGCGCTCGTCACTGTTGACAACGGCCGCCCGCGGTGGCCGGCCTCGGGGATAGTTCACCGTCGAGGCCTTGCGCGTTAAAGAGGCAGCTGTAGCCTTCGGCGGCACCACCTCGGCCTTTTTCCTCTCTTCTTGGCCACCTCCTCCGCGAGCGCCACTTTGGCTGGAGTCGGCTTTCTCTGCCGCCGGCCGGACACCGGAGCAAGGGGGATGCGGCGCCACCTCGGGAGCCTCCACGTGCTTGTCGCTGGCATTACCGGAGGCCTTGACGGTCGTGCCGCCTGGCCGGACCATGTTGTTGGACCCCAATCTTTTCCCACCCAAGGCCGTGGTGGAGATCTCCGATTGCGGCAGCGTTGGGGCATCTCCGGCGCCGGGGATGGTCGGAGAAGGTGCGCTGTAGAGTTGCGCGTCGATTGTAGGAGGAGTTGGCGACATCGGCGCTGGCGGGGAGGCGGGCGGGACGGTGGAGGGCGGGAAGAGGAGGTCGGGAGGCGGGAGGTTTTCTCGGAAATGGCCTCGGAGGAGTAAATTTAGGAGTCGGTCGCCACTTTTACTCCTCCGATGAGTATAATTTTACTCCTCTAACCATTTAGGAGTTCGGTTAGGTGCCTCCACTGTGTATTTTTACTCCTCTAACCGATTTTAGGGGATCGGTTAGAGATGCCCTTACTGTAGGGCTTGTTGCATGGAAGACAAAAAATTTCTATCGCAAGAACACATAAAACCAAGATCCAATGCAAAGCCAAGATCTAATCTATGAGATCGGTGCAACGAGATTGAAAAGAACTAACCCTCGTAGATCCATGAAAAGAACTAACCCTCGTAGATCCAAAGTGTTTAACAAGAACGGATCTTGTGGTTGATGTAGTCGATCACTTGCTGATATCAAGATCGCGTAGATGATCCTTGCGGCGCCGCGTTCCGGTAGTGCTTCCGCACTCGGTCACACGTACGGAGTCGATGAAGACCTTCCTCTCCTTGTTCCAGCGGGCAGCAGAGGTAGTAGATCCCCTTGGAATCCCAGCAACATGACAACGTGGTGGTGGTGGAGGAGGAGGAGAAAAATCTGCAGGGCTTCGCCTAAGCCGGAGCAGTCGATGGAAGAGGGAGGAGGGTGTCACCTAGGGTTGGAGGCACAAGGGAAAAGGGGCTAGGCGCCCCCTCCCCTTTTTATATAGAGGGGGGTGTGGCCAAGGGTTCCTAGCCCTTGACTGAGTCCTTCCCTAACTCAGCCAAGAGGAAGAGGTGGGAACTTGCCCCCCAAGTTTCCCCTTTACCAAATTAGGGGTTGCCCCTCTTTCCTTGTGCTGGCCGGTTGGGCCCTCTTGGGATTAGTGTGGCTAGACCTAGGCCCCCACGACATGCCATAGCCCAAGTGGCCCTCCCTGGGTGGTGGACCCACTGGTGGTCCCTCTAGAACATTCTACAAGCTTCCGGTCAAAACACCGAAAACATTTCCGAACCCCAGAAATAGACTTTCCTTATATGAATCTTATTCTCTGAACCATTTCAGATCTTCTCGTGATGTGCTCGATCCAATCTGAGACTCGAAACAACATTAGGTATACAACTCATATTCCATAACTACTTAAATAACATTGAACCTTAAGTGTGTCACCCTACGGTTCATGAACTATGCAGACATGATCGAGACACCTCCCCGGTCAATAACCAAGAGAGGGATCTGGAGATCCATAATGGCTCGAAAATATTAAAAGATTACTTCGTGATCAAATAAACCATTCACATACGATACCGATTCCCTTTGTCGTGCAATACTTTACTTATCCGAGGTTCGATCGTCGGTATCTCCATACCTAGTTCAACCTCGTTACCGATAAATACTCTTTACTCGTTCCGTGATATGACATCCCTTGTGACCTAGTCACATGCTTGCAAGCTAATTGGATGACATTCCACCGAGAGTGCCCAGAGTATATCTATCCGTCATATGGATGGAAAAATCTCAGTCTTGATCCATGCGCTTCAACACATACTTTCAGATTAACCAATCTCACCTTTATAACCACCCAGTTACGGAAGTGGCGTTTGATGTCATCAAAGCACTCATTCGGTGATGGTGATTAACATGATCTCATGGTCGAAGGATTAGGTTACTATGTATTTAAAAGCTTGTAGCAAAACAAACTTAATAACTTGATCTTATGGTATGCTTACTATGGTTTTGTGTCCATCAAATTATTCTCCTAATGATATGATCTTGGTATTAATAACATCCAATGTCCATGATCAGAAAACCATGATCATCTATTAATCAACAAGCTAGCTTAACAAGAGGCTTACTAGGGACGCTTTTATGTTTACAAAACACACAAGTATTAACGTTTCCAGTTAATACAATTATAGCATGTGATGTAAAAATTTATCATAAACACAAAGATATAATAATAACCACTTTATTATTGCCTCTTGGGCATATCTCCAACACTTACAATGTTACCATTCTATTTTTTGGATGATCTATGCTAATGTGACCATTTTGTATAATATTTGCTCGTCGTGTTTATTATTATGTGATGTATAGTTATTCAAATATTTTTTTGAAGTAGTTATTCAAATATATTTACGTGTTATACAACAAAACATTTTGAAACATGCAATATAATATACATAGTTTCCTACAACTGTACTTTATCACTTTGACCATCCAAATAACATTTGACATTCAACTTCCATATCAAGTCTCTTCGCAAAAAAAAACTTCCATATCAAGTCTAGGTTCCGAATATCTAATTATCCAAATAGAAATATTGGTATTCAGTCTAAATATCAATATTCTAGGTAGTAGACATTCAACCCAATACAATGCCAAGCCTCCTAATGCAAACATCCAAACGGGCATCATAGTTTTTAGTCTACAAAACTACTAAAAACATACCACTAGCAGAGTACAACGTTTTGTGTCTCAAGAACCAGAGATCCCATTTTCTAAAAGTTCAAAAATGGCATTTGAATGTTTTAAACGATTCTGAAAAATTCCTAGATTTTTTCAATGTTGTGGTATACCAGCATGCAAAAATCAATACAAAATACTTTGTATGATGACCGCGCCAAAATGAAAATTGTGCGTATGAGAGTTGTGAACCGTGCAAATTTCAAGGCTCTATAATTTGTCAGATTTTGTCATTTTTGTGCAAAATCCTACTGGCTGGGATTTTGCACACTGATAGAATACATCGTTGACTAACTATGGGATCTCTTTTTCAGAATTTTTTAAACTTTGAAATGTCATTTTAATTTTTTCCTGAAAAATAAGCTACTAGCTAGAGCTTCAAAATGATATTTTGCCACTAGAACTATTTCTTTAGTTCACACACTCTATATATTTACTTCTTCTCTCTCCCCTGATTTCGATATATAGATACTTAGCATTATTGGTTGTTGCTCCATCAGAACTTAACACATTACTAGTGAAATATTTTCCTGGATCAATACTTAAGAAGAATAATCACATACTTAATACTCTCGGTCTATTCCTTGTAGAGGGTTTTTTTCTCCTTGATGGAAAATATGCTAGTGAAAACCTTTGTATGCTCATTGATGATACCCGATGCATGTTTTTATTGTGCACAACAAATGTACTCCCTCCAATTCATATTAATTATCATTGGATTTGATGTATCTAGCACTAAAACATGTTTAGATACATCTATTTCTACAACAATTAATATGGATCGAAGGGAGTAAGAATTTGGTTTGGCGATGATGACAACAACTTGAAGTCAGATGTGGGTATGTATTGCTTCCAAGGTAATACCATTTTTTCACTTTCTACAGAAGCAAGCACACACATATATTCAAGACCAAGGTCATATATGAGGTCTACATAAATTTGATTTTTTCCAACGATGAAAGTGCACAGAATAATACTCCCTCTGTTTTAAAATATAAGATATTTTAGCTATGTGAAGCAAATGTATCTAGACTACTTTTAGTGTATAGGTTCACTGTAAACCTGATTAAACCTACACACTAAAAGTTAAACCTACACACAAAAAGTAGGTTCACTCTAAACCTGATTTAGTTCTAGTTACATTAGACCGAAGCTACCATGGTAACAATAGTGCACCAAGCAATTTGACTAGACATATATCAATGAAACTAAAAACATATATGATGAAGCTAAAAAATAAGATAATATGGAGCAGTTCGGATTAGAGAGATATCAAGTTTTGTTTGTCAAAGTTTAAAAAGGAGGGGGACACCGAAGAAAAAGTGATCAGAGATAGCAAAATAGTGCCAATCTTAAATTACGCTATTAGCATGTTATATCGTGTTATAGCATGTTAGTATCAAGACACTGTACAATGATTAATTTAGTGTGCCTCGCTATAACACGCTATTGGTGTAGCGCTGTTTTTTCCGTGTTAAAATAGAGAGATAATTAAGCTAAAACAGTCATCATCATATAAGAATTTAGAGCTGTTTGACTTTAGACTAGTACTACCTAACTTGTATCCACCCGCCAAACGATGTAAGTATAACTTTCCAAGCTCAGATCTCCAAAATTAACTGTGTCTGCATGGGCATATTCCATTTTCTCTCAAAAAAAGTTTACCCGATTAACTAACAAAAATGGTGTTAACCACCTTCCTTCTGCATAACCTCCCCGTTCTACATAACGGACTCCGTGCATATCTCTCCACCTGCTCTCCACCAGCCCAAGGAGCTCGACACGTGCACCAGAGCCCACAGGGCGAAGCCATGGCCGAGTCCGAGGCGCTGGTGGGGAGCTGCGGCCAGCAGGACGACATGCTGCGGGTGGTGGCCGCCCTGGCCGGCATCCTGGAGCGCGTCGCGGAGCGCAACGACGTCGCGGCGGCGGCCATCCCCGCGGAGCTGGTGCCGGCGTCGGCGTTCCGGGCGACGACCAAGCCCGGCATCTCGGTGCGCGCGTACGTGTCGCGCATCGCGCGGTTCGCCGGGTGCAGCCCCGCGTGCTACGTCGTCGCCTACATCTACCTCGACCGGCTCCTGCACCGCGGCCGCCGCTTCGCCCTCGCCATAGACTCGTACAGCGTGCACCGTCTCCTCATCACGACCGTGCTCGCCGCCGTCAAGTTCATGGATGACATGTGAGTTTTTCTCTGTGATCAAGTAAGCTCAACTAGATATTGTTTGTACTGCACGCGTGTGCACGATCATCTTCTTGATTAATTCTTGGTGGTCTGACTGATCGAAATCATGCTAATTCACTCGCTGTGCACTTGATAGTCACTCCGTTGTCTGTAGTCGCCATGTTCAACTTGGTTAAGAATCTCAATTTGGCAAGTATTGGATATAGAACACCAAAAGCATAACTTGGACCACCTGAAGTTTGGTTCGCTGTTCTTTGGATTTACCTTGCTGGTTCAAACACCGAAGATTCTTTTGCGAAGAGTAGCGAGGAGTGACAAAGTGCTCTGCTCCTACTCGACATAGGCTTAGGATTCTCTGCCTGCTAGGAATAGGTTGAAACCTGGGAGTGCCTTGGAAGTAACCCGAGAATCATTCCATTCTATTTTCAGACTAAGCTGCAATTTGCTCTGGATTTAGCATTATCAGGTCTAGTAGTGCGGTAACTGTCGGTGCATACATAGTGGGTTTTTGTGCAGGCCAGTGCAGACAGTATAGAAGCACACACGTTCAGTTGAGAAATATCTGTAGTAATCATTGGCTCATATGCACTACCGTGCAAATAATGCACAAAAGAAGGCAATCAGTGAGCAGGCCTCTACTTTTAACTACGCTTTCAAGCTTGGCTTTGCACCAGGTACACAGAGCGATCGTCCTGGCAAATTAAAGCAGACGGGTACATGGGCAGGATTATGCTTGTCCGTCCAGTAGAGCAGAAAAAAAAAAACGTAGGAGTATGTGGTGGCTGCTCCTTCCACCCAGGCACACGCATCCAGCGTGGACCCGAGGACATAGACCAGAATCCCACCCTGCCCACTCGCCTTTTTGTTAACAACTTAAAATCCAGTGCCAGTTGTGGGGGGATTGCGACCGGTAACTTGCCATCTCTGCTGATGCTTGCTGTTCAGTTCTACCCCACTGTCAGCACCTCAGCACCCCCCAGGGGCATCTCTTTCAGGTTTTAGTCTTTGCGAAAAGCGATATACTTAACTGGCCCAACTTGGCATCCTTAAAGAACTGGTTTGGACTTTGGTGCCTTGGTTGGTTGGTAATTCTGGTTGTGCTTTGCTGGGTCGCGTAATCGATCACTGTCATTAGCCTGATGAAAGAACTGAAGAAACATATACGGTAATAATATAGAAGGTGAAGGTGAAAAAGAAGGAATGGATAAACAGCCATTGATGTGGTCTGTCTCTGTGTGCAGATGCTACAACAACGCGTACTTCGCCAAGGTCGGGGGCATCAGCCTGCCGGAGATGAACTACCTGGAGGTGGACTTCCTGTTCGGCGTCGGGTTCGACCTCAACGTGACGCCCAAGACCTTCGGCGACTACTGCGCCGTGCTCCAGTCGGAGATGCTGTACGCCGAGGCGCCACCTAGGCTGCAGCATTGCTGCCTCTCCGAGTGCGAGGACGACGCAGGTGCCGGTACCGGCTGCGGCTCCCAGCAGCAGCTCACGGCGTGAAGCAAACTCGCACTACATGGTTGGTTGCACGATGTGTACATTTCTGTTAGTCCATCCATGTGTTTATTTAGATTTAGTGTGCTAGCTAGCTAGCTAGGTGGTTGTGGTCGTCGTCTTCCTGTCATGGTTGGTTGCATGATGCTTGTATTCTCCTGTGAAATACTACCGTGCTAGGTTCTTTCAGATTATTTCTTCTCCTGTTGAACAGATTGTACAGTCTTGAACCTGTTGGTCGCTTCTGCATTCCACGTGTATATTGTGCCATTGTGCTATAGTAGACATTTCTGGTGGCAAAAGTGAATCCCAGCAGCAAGGTTGATGGATAAATGCATAATACCACTGGGTTGTGTCTTGTAGGAAGTAGCAATTCTGTACTACATGTAATGCACGTTGTACATGATATAAATGTTTTTTTTAAACAAGGAAAAATATTTGCCAATTTCATCAAGTACAGAGGAGGTTTTAGAAAGGTTAGAAACCAAGTCCTCGCAAGTGCCAAGACCAGACATAAAACGATTACTCACACGGCATAATATAACTACAACTAAGAGCCTTAGCGCCGGCAGGGCACCACACAGAAGCCTTGTCCTTTATGGTTATGGCATGGTTTCGGAAGATCCTCGTGTTTCTTTCTTTCCAAACTTCTCAAGAGACCAACATTGCCAATGAAGTCAGAGCATTTATTTTCGTTCCTCTTTTTTGGATCACTTCTTTCCACCAATCTTTGACAGATAGATATTGGTGCCAATTTGTGGTGTCAATGTCTTGAAGACCAAGCCAATCCTTGAGATTGTTCCAAACACGCATGGAGAAGTGGCATTTGAAGAGAAGGAGTGAGGCCGATTCTTGAGTTTGATTACAAAGCTTGCAATGGTCGCAATCGGGCCAACCTCTACGCGCATGTCTATCCGCCCTCCAAACACGTCTCTAAAGAACCAACCATGAAAAAATCTTGCATTTAGGAGTTCCCAAGGTTTCCGAACCATTGGAGGCATCATAGGGTGGGTTACCACAAGAATTGCATCTTATACGCCGAATTAGCCGAGTAGCATTCATCTCTGGTGAATTTCCATGAAATATCATCCAAAGTGTGTGGGTATAAATGTATGTTGGCAAGCTTCTCCCACAACTTGTAGAATTGTTTGATATGGAGTAAGGAAAGTTCATCTTGAGTATTGATTTGGGATAATTAAAGTCATTTTTCAAAGCATTTTGAACCGAATATCGCTTCTTCTTTGAGATATCAAAAATAAGGGGAGCCACATCCGTTGGCCTCTCTCCATCAAGCCAACTTGCCTCCAAAAGGCCGCCTTTTTTCCATCACCAATGTTAACTATTGTTGCAACCCCAAAAATTTCATGATCCTTGGGGATACAAGGGTTACCGAGCCCCACCATGGCTTGTCTTCATTTTTCCATTCTTGCTAGAGCCAACTTAGCCTTAAGGCGCAGGCAACCTTTTGAGGTTCGAGATTCTAAGGCCTCTTTTATATTTAGGCTTGCAAACCAAATACCAATTCACTTTGCATTTTCCACCGTTTAACTTGTCGCAAGCCATCCACAAATAATCTATTCTCAAGCTATCAATCTTCATTAGCACCTAAATGGGGACGTCAAGGGCGGTGATGAAGTATATGACAATGCTTGAGAGGACCGACCTCACTTGTGTGGCCCGTCCGGCCATAGTAACATGCTTCTCGATCCATGGCACAACACCTTATCTTCAAGAGGTTGAATGTGGATTCTTTTTAGACGAGTCACCGATAAGGAGAGCCCAAGATATTTCATTGTGGAAGTAGTGCGGGTAGCCAAAAAAGATTGAAGAATGTCACCAAGATCAATTTTATCACATCTAATTGGTGTTACTTGACTTTTTGTGCATTTTTTCACAAGACTGGTGACCTTCCCAAAGTGTCTCCCCGCGGAAAAGAAATGGAAGAATTTTTTGTGGTGAAGTTTTTGTCACAGGTAACGAAGGAACATCAAACAAGGAGTTATACAAGAATGGTAAAAACCATAAGCTTGGGGATGCCCAAGGAGCCCCACTGGACTTACATTAAACTCTCGGTTTGCAAACCTTTTGACTTTGTTTTTTGAGCACCATTCTATTTTCGCATAAACTGGGAGCGTCTTTCTCCTGTTTTAGTTTTTAAGTTTTTTTCGCAATCGTTCTTTTGGATAAAATACCACCATATATAGATGTGCTTATTTTTATCATTTAGCTAATGAAATAAAATTGAGTTCAAGTTTGGATGCTATAAAGGAAAGGGAAAGGGGTGAATAGTTACATAAGAAGAATTCATGACTAGTTTTACATCTTGTGTGGTGTTTTATTCTTGAGTTCAAGTTTTTTAAGTGTCACAAGTAGTGTTATCGCTCATTATCTCTTGTTTGTTTAAGTTCAGTTTTATATTTCATATTAGGAAATGGGTTATTCTTAGTGCTCAAAATTCTCCCTCTTGCTAACCTTTCATGTACGAAGCATGATATAGTGTTTATACATCCAAAATTCTTGATCCAAGTTATTTCCAGTAATGTCCACCATATTCTACCTATGTATGGCTTACATTGCCATTCTAAGTAAACTTATTAGGTGTTATTTATTTTTTATTCCAAATTTTAGTGTTTTTGTCTATGCTTGCGTGGGGAAGTGGTAAAGTTAAGTCTTAATCTTTCATGCTAAACAAATTTTCACCTCATGCTGAAAATTATGAGCATGCATAATGTGATTTATCTTAAATTTAAGAGAGTTGGCAAAGGGATGCCCAAACCCACAGTAATGAACAAATAAAAGAGATAAACTCTTCCTCCAGGCGTCTATATGCCTAAAGTAGGGAGGGGGGCTAATCATGTGAGACACTCTCAAAAAATCTAAATAGTTTTAGCATCAAAGATTTATTATTATTATTTATTGTGATAAATTATCGGGTAAGCATGTCATTAAGTATTGAGATTTGGAAGATAAATGGTTGTATATGTGTTAACCCCCGCTTCCCTATGCAAAGGGACTCTCTACATCTTTCTGATATGTGTTAAGACCAAAAGATAGAAACAATTCTCAATGCATAAGCTTGATTATGAATCATACATCTCTTGAATAAAAGTTTTCTTAATTTTCCATAGTAATTGTTTATTTACAATTGTGCAAGATGTTTTTATTCTTACGCATACTTGAAGTTTATGTTTTATTTTACTTCATATGATAATTTATTGCTGTCATTTACTTTTTGATAAACTATCATACTTTAGGTAGAAATGATCATGTTTTCTATATTTTGTATCTTAAAAAAAACTAGAAAAGCCATGTTCACTACTACAGAGCGACATTAAGGATACCCCCATCGGCAACGGAAGGGAGACATCCCATAGTTAGACATAAACGCCTGTGAAGAACGAGTCCTTCCCAAGTGGCTGGCCCGTGACCGACAATGGTGGAAATTAATGGTCTGTTGATGTTTGATTCGAAAGCGGATATTTATTTAAATCATGTGTGATGTGGCTTTCAATGGCATCAGATACTGCATCCGAATCGTTGGTAAACATGTCCATAAATTGTACATGGTTTGGTTCCCGTGTTCCTAAATTATGCGATTCATTTACATGTAATCTTGAACATTTGTACACTGATCATGAGCGCGCAACCACTACAAATCATCCTTGTACTGCAAATTATTGTGCACAGTTCTCCTACTGATCTCTCTCTCTTCTCACAACTCTCGACAACACCAAAAGTTTAGCTTCCTCCATTCCAATGGCGCCCATAGTATCTAAAACATGGTTGTACTACTTCGAAGCATAAGACACGGGATCAAAGGTGACATTCACACAACATGCAAAGCGTGTGATGAGGTGGATCAACTCCGTAAAGAAGAAGTTCCTCAACAGCGCACATGTCAAAGGTGGTTGGGCTGGATTGATAGTTCACTGAAGCAATGCACAACGTTGTCCAAGTGAGTCTTCCATACGAGAAGAGGCAACGCGTCGCCATGATGCAAATTTCGGTGGCGTGCGAGTGTCTCATCTTCTAGATTTGCCGTGCCGGTGGAGTGTCGGAGCTCCTCAGACAGTTCTAGAGGTATAAAACCATCAGGTTCTGTGGCGCCGCTGTCCAGAATGATGTTTGTGTGCTTCTACGTAATCCCCATTCCTTCTGTAGTCAACCTCCTTCGGTCTCTATCGAAGGAACAATCCTCATATCTCATCGCTCTTTCAAATGCTTTTCTAATGACACATCTTTGTAAGGATGCTCCGCAGACAATAGATATCAAAGAAGGAGACTAAATTGATGTTCCGTTGAGCTACGATAAAATCAAGTATGCAGCTCTAGATGCTCTCGCGTCGACTTTGAGCTTGCTAGAAAGTACTGGAGATTAATTAGCTATAATAGGTGTGCGAGTATTATTAATAAATATATTTTATATACTCTTTCTCAATACACACATTTATTTTAACTGTTTCCAATAAGTTGGCGCACATATAAAAGTTGGGTAACTGCCAAAAAAACTCATAACATTTTCATTCCCCGGCCATCCAACCTCAACTCCCTCTCTGGTATCGACACTTGATGTAGTACCACCTCCCGACCCTCCCCCCCCACACACTATCCTCTATGGCAGTGGTGTTGCTTGCGAATCTAGCCATTGTTAGTGGAGGAGGCCGGTGACAATGTGCAGCAGAAGACGAAGCCAATAGACGGGATCCTCCAATAATTGGGTGGATATTTTGGTCGTTGATCACTTTGAGGGAAAAAATGAGGTCGTCGACAATATCAGCATCGAGCCTACTCCCATTGGGAGGATCTGTTGGCCCGGTGGAGGAGGTGCCCTAGAGGCGAGGCCTGGAGGATTGATACGTCGTAAACGTATTTATAATTTTTTATGTTCCATGCTTGTTTAATATCAAATTTGTTATGTTTTGTCTACACTTTGAGGTATTCTTATACATTTCCTGGGACTAACCTATTAACAAGATGCCGCAGTGCCAGCTGCCTGTTTTCTATTGTTTTTTGTTTCAGAAAAGCTAGTAAGTAAATATTCTCGGAATTGGACGAGACAAAATCCAAAGTCAATATTTTACCGGAGAGAACACAGAGACCGAAGGGAAGCCGAAGGGGGGCCACGAGGTGGACACACCCTATGTCCGCGTGGCCCAGGGGGACGCTCCGCCACCAGATGTGGGCCCCCCGGGCTCCCTCCGACCTTTCCCCTTCGCCTATAAAGTCACCCCAATGCAGAAACCCTAAGCACCCGATCAGATCTTCACGAAACAGTCCGTGGCTACTACCACCATCGTTCCTAGATCGGGGGGATCTGAAACTCTTCCCGGCACCCTGTCAGAGGGGAGAGATCATCCCGAAGGCCTTCTTTATCACCATGCCAGCCTCCGGTATGATGCTTGAGTAGTTCACCTTGGACTATGGGTCCATACAGTAGCTAGATGGTTGTTTATCCTCCTTTGTGCTATCATGTTTAGATCTTGTGAGTTCCGTTCATGATGAAGATCATCTATTTATAATCATACATGTTGTGTTTGCGGGGATCCGATGGATATTGAGATACTATGTCAGATTGATTATTGATTCTATCATGTCTGTGTTATTTGTGATATTGCATGCTCTCCATTGCTAGTAGATATCTTGGCCAAGTAGATGCTTGTGACTCCAAGAGGAAGTATTTATGCTCGATAGTAGGTTCATGCCTCTAGTAATCTGGGGAAGTGATAGAAATCTCTAAGGTTGTAGATGTGTTGTTGATACTAGGGAGAAAACAACAATCTTTTGTTCATGGAATAGTTGTATTGTTTACTTTACACACATTGCTTAATGCAATTATCCGTTGCTTGCAAATTAATACTGGAAGGGGTTCGGATGATAACCTGAAGGTGGATTATTAGTCATAGATGTAGTTGGATTACGGTCTATGTATATTGTTGTAATGCCAATCAAATATCATAGGAGTCATGATGTCTAGTATATGCATTTTTATGCTTTCTCAATCTGTCAATTGCGCCACTGTAATTTGTTCACCCAACATGTTATCTATCTCAAGGACAACACCTCTTGTAAACTGTGGACCCTGATCCATTCCTTTATCATTGATACATCATCTACTGTTACCGTTTACTTTCTACAAGCAACTATTATCTTCCACACTATACGATTAATCCTTTATTTTCAGCAAACCGGTGAGATTGACAACCTCACTGTACGTTGGGGCAAAGTTTTGAGTTTGTATTGTGCAGGTTCCAAGTTGTTAGCAACACCTTTGAGTTATTTCCTTCCTCCTACTGGTTTGATAATCTTGGTTTTATAACTGAGGGAAAACTTACTGCTGTGCTCTTCACACCTTCCTCTTGGGGTATCCCAACGAAGCTCTACAGTAATTTGAGCCGCATCAAGATGTTTTTTGGCACCGTTTCCGGAGAGTTAAGGACAACTTCAATCTCTTTCTCCTCGTCATTCACCTTTCAGGGAGAAAGAAGATTCTCGCAAGGGGAGTCTCTCACAACCAATCTCTTTACTTTGTTTTTGTTTTGCTTAGTTTCTTTTGCTTTGTTTTGCTTGTTTCTTTCTTTAAAAAATACAAAGAAATTAATTTTTTTTGGCTTGCGTTTTCTTATCAAAAACACAAAAAAGTATTTCCTACTATAGTTGTTGGTCTGTTGTTGCCTTGTTTTGTCATGATTTATATCAATGGTTGGTTTCTTTGAAACTAGTTCTTATTGTCAAGGTGGTTTCATGAAAGAACAAAAGTATTATTATGAGGAACACCGCTTGTCACAAAAAGGGAAACACTTATGGGAACAAATTGATAAATTAAATACTATTGCTAGAGACGTGTGCTCTACTTATAATGTTACTTATTGCTTTGATAAATCTTGTTGTTGTAGGAGGTATAAACACCTTCCTTTTCAATGTGAGTATAATGATAATGTTACCATATCTTCTTATGTTAAGGGAAATTATGAATTTTATGATGTGGAACAAATTGACGAATTTATTGCTTGGAAGGGTGCATTTGAACTTGCTAGTTTGCTTGAAAATACTGATGATTCACCTTATAAATATGAGGTTTATGATATACTTAAATTTTTCTTTGATAATTACAAGGAAGAAAATGACTATATTCTTGAATATATTAATAGATGCTTTCCACAAATGGAAGAGACTAATGCCTTGCATGAGCTTATGGAAGAACAAATTGCTGAAACGGAAAGCTCACTAGATGAAAAGAGGAGGAGAGTGATGAGCAAAGGGAGGAAGAATGTATTAGCTACCCATGCCTACCTTCTAATGAGAGTAACTCTTTATCCCTTACATTATTTGATTGTCCCCCATGCTTACCAAAGGAGGATGAATGTTATGTTCCTGTGGATCCTTTTAAAATATCTACATTTGGGTAAAACCTGTGATAATAATTGTGCTCCTGTTATCTATGATAATCCTTTATTTACGCCTAATTCCTAAATGCATGGTACTAAAGAGTTTTGCTTAGAAAATGTTTATGATAAATCTCTAGATGATGGTCCTATATTGGTTGATAATATTAATAGTACTACTATTGAAATTGAGATTGGAGGGGTCTTGACTTTATCTTGGAACCCCATACCTCTTGAGAATGATCAGTCATCTTGTTATAAAATTGTTAAAAGTGGGTTTGAAGGTTTTAATCCCACTATTTTTGAGCCTGATAAGAATTATGTGTTTATAGATCATGAAAAGCATGATTTATGTGATAGTTATATTGTTGAGTTTATTCATGAGGCTACTGCAAATTATTATGAGAGAGGAAAATATGGTTGTAGAAGTTTTCATGGTACTGAAACACCTCTCTATGTGCTGAAAGTTTTGAAGTTGCTCTTGTTTTATCTACCCATTCTTGTTACTATGTGCTTCTTTGATTTATTTTCTTACGAGATTCCTATGCATAGGAAGTGACTTAGACTTAAATGTGTTTTGAATTTGCTGCTTGATGCTCTCTTTTACTTCAATTCATATTTCTTATGTGAGCATCTTCTCAAACTATCATGCCTAACTTAAAGGCGTTAAAGAAAAGTACTTCTTGGGAGATAACCCAATAGTTTTAGTTGAGTTTTGGAAGTTATTTACTATGTAATAACCTCTCCTTATCCTTTTTGTGTGGTTTTTGTGCCAAGAATAACCTCTAATGAGGGAGAAATAAGATTTGGGGAAGTTGCTGACGTGAAACAGATTTCTGCGCTTCACTGTAAAAATTTGTGAAAAATCCCAGTACATCGGATTGATATGTAATTTTATGAGATTATACCCCAGGTTATTATATAACTTTCGTTAGTTCAACACTTTTCGATTTGAGTAGCATAAGGTCTTCGAAAAAATTGGGTTTTACCTGCTAGTCTGTTTTGACAGATTTCTGCCATTATTTGCATTTGCCTCTTATCGGTTTCTTTTTGAGTTCTTCTTGATCACTTGAGCTTTTTAAAGGAATTTCTACAGTATCTTGTGTTCTAATTAAAGTTTTACTTGTGTTGAAACTAAACCCAAAGGCCTATTATTTTGAATACACTAATGTTGCTAATGAAGACTGTGTGAAGTTTTGTATGAAGGAAATTTTCAAGTGTAGGGGAAGAATGATATAATGAGATGAAGAATGGACAAAATCTCAAGCTTGGAGGTGCATCCCATGTCACCCCGAGAAATATTCAAGAGGTACAAGCGTCAAATCTTGGGGATTCCCAAGGCATCCCCTTCTTTATCAATAAAAATCTCAGGTCTCCATCTAGACACTTCGTTTTTATTGTTTCATGCACTATTGTGTTGTTCTTGGAGTTTCTTAGTTTTCGTTTTTGGTTTTCTTTTGTTTGGTTTGATGGAATAAATTAGTCTGACCCTCGCATTCGCTCTTTTGTTTCAAATAAGTTGATTGGTGTTGGAAAAGAGTAGTTAGTTTCAAGCTTATAGTGGTACAAAAGGGAGCTTGTTTTGACTGTGTCTTAGACATTATAATATCATGATAGATGTTGCTTTGACCTTATAATTAGTGATTATTAACGTATTATGGCTTGTTCCAAACAATTGAGATTGCTTAATGTGCCTTGAAAGAATCATGCGTTGTTTTAGCATACAAAAGCATAATATTGTGGTATTCTCCTTTGATATTTTGTTTGGGTTGACTTGGCACATGCTCACACCATGTTATGACTATGAACCAGTCACCTTTGCCTCTATGATTATTTAGTTTTTGACTTGTGATACCACTTTATGCTTTAGTTGATAATGTTTTGTCGCTCTACATGATTATGACCATTATTGCTCTCTTAGTTAGTCGCTTCCAGTCTTTTGCTAGCCTCCACTTGTACTGAGTAAGCTCTACTCATCCATCCAACTCCCAATAAACCAAGTTATTACAAAGAGTCCACTATAAATTCCTATGAATGGTGTGTTACACCATTCCAAGTATATTCATGTTTTATCTATGTTCCAAATTAAACTTGTTATGAGAAAATTAGTGATTAAAGCTCTCACAAACTTGATGGCACACTTTAGTTTATTGCACCTAATAATCTTGAACCATTGTGTCCTCTATGTTGTATATGCTTGCACTTATAAGTTGGGAATTAGTAGAACCATGCTGTCATGGGGAACGCTTTCAACACCTGTACATATTACCCAGTTGATATCATGATCTTTTGTTTATGGACGTCGGCGGTGTAAAATAAAAGGGAGCTTGTAAGTTCATGGAGTATTATATATGTGTTAGAGAAACGCCTGGGCGGCTAAGCCATGCATAATCATGGTGGAAACTTGCACCATCACCATAGTGAGCAATCTATGAAGCATCCTCAGAAAAAATATATATATATAAAAGAAGAGAAAAAATATATGCACCATGCTCATGGTAAATAAAAGGATCGCTGATATGCTCACTGTCTGTTGCCTTGTCATTTTGATATGGGATAGCTCCTGTGTCATGGGGCAAGGGGTACCCCGTTGGCTGTTCTCTATGATACACATATACTTACAATGATAAGAACTTTCTTGTGACTAAAGTTGAGTAGTATGAGGAACAAACCTCGTACTCAAGGGACATGAGATTGCCAAATTATGATTTTTCAAGCATATACTCCATATTTGTTTCACTTTAACCTTATTCACTTCAAGATGCTTATGATAGGGGCAATGAGAGTTGAAAGCTTATAAGTACCATAATTTTTGGAAGCTCTTTATAAAACTTGAAATCCCTGCTTCCCTTTTTGAAGGGACTTTCTTCTTACTTTTATATTGAGTCTCCACCTTCTATATTTATGCACCAATTAAGAGAGCATAGTTGTCATTCTTAGTTTTATGTGCATTGTCCCAAAACTTATTTTTTGACTCATAATGTTGATATTGCTCCTTCTTGAACTATTTGTATATAGTCACCCTTATGAACTTTGAAGGTGTACTGTGCATTTATGTTTTGATACTCCATGAGGGACAAGCTGAATACCACACATGCTATGTTTTCTATATGTTAAACAAACAAACGTCTTTCAATGCAATGTTTTTCATGATCTTTGTGTGTACCTTTTCATGTTGCAACATAGTTACTATGTCTTATTGTTAGAGCTACATCTTTCATGCTCATGTTTAGAGTACTTTGATCCCAGCTTTTATTGCTTTGCAAATGGCTTGATCAAGATTGTGATGGTGCATGTCACCTAAAAAACTATTCTTTTTATCACTTACCTACTCGAGGACGAGCAAGAGTTAAGCTTGGGGATGCTTGATACGTCGTAAATGTATCTATAATTTTTTATGTTCCATGCTTGTTTAGTATCAACTTTGTTATGTTTTGTCTTCATTTTGATGTATTCTTATACATTTTCTGGGACTAACCTATTAACAAGATGCCGCAGTGCCAGTTGCCTGTTTTCTGCTGTTTTTGGTTTTAGAAAAACTAGTAAGGAAATATTCTCGGAATTGGACGGGACAAAATCCAAAGTCAATATTTTACTAGAGAGAACACAGAGAACGAAGGGCAGCCGAAGGGGGGCCATGAGGTGGCCACACCCTAGGGCCGCACGGCCCAGGGGGCGCCACCAACAGGTGTGGGCCCCTCGGGCGCCCTCCGACCTTGCCCCTTCGCCTATAAAGTCACCCCGATGCAGAAACCCTAAGCACCCGATCAAATCTCCATGAAACAATCTGTAGCCGCCGCCACCATCGTCCCTAGATCGGGGGGATCTGTTGCTCTTCCCGGCACCCTGCCGGAGGGGAGATATCATCCCGGAGGCCTTCTTCATCACCATGCCACCTCCGGTATGATGCGTGAGTAGTTCACCCTTGGAATATGGGTCCATACAATAGCTAGATGGTTGTTTATCCTCCTTTGTGCTATCATGTTTAGATCTTGTGAGATCCATTCATGATCAAGATCATCTATTTGTAATCATACATGTTGTGTTTGCGAGGATCCGATGGATATTGAGATACTATGTCAGATTGATTATTGATTCTATCATGTCTATGTTATTTGTGATTTTGCATGCTCTCCGTTGCTAGTAGTTATCTTGTCCAAGTAGATGCTTGTGACTCCAAGAGGGAGTATTTATGCTCGATAGTAGGTTCATGCCTCTAGTAATCTGGGGAAGTGACAGAAATCTCTAAGGTTGTAGATGTGTTGTTGCTACTAGGGAGAAAACAACAATCTTTTGTTCATGGAACAATTGTATTGTTTACTTTACACATATTGCTTAATGCAATTATTCGTTGCTTGCAACTTAATACTAGAAGGGGTTCAGATGATAACCTGAAGGTGGATTATTAGTCATAGATGCAGTTGGATTACGGTCTATGTATATTGTTGTAATGCCCAATCAAATATCATAGGAGTCATGATGTCTAGTATATGCATTATTATGCTTTCTCAATCTGTCAATTGTCACGCTATAATTTGTTCACCCAACATGTTATCTATCTTAAGGAGAACACCTCTAGTGAACTGTGGACCCCGGTCCATTCCTTTATCATTGATACATCATCTACGGTTACCGTTTACTTTCTACAAGCAACTATATTTTCCACACTATACGTTTAATTCTTTGTTTTCAGCAAACCGGTGAGATTGACAACCTCACTGTACGTTGGGGCAAAGTTTTGAGTTTGTGTTGTGCAGGTTTCTTAGAAACACCTTGGAGTTGTTTCCTTCCTCCTACTGGTTCGATAACCTTGGTTTCATATTGAGGGAAAACTTACTGCTGTGCTCTTCACTCCTTCCTCTTGGGGTATCCCAACGAAGCTCTACAATGATCTGAGCCGCATCAAGGATCTCTTGGCGCCGTGGAGAAGATGAGGTATAAATATCTCTATATATGTGATATGTTCTTAATTTGTTCTCTATTTTTATTTCGAACCATAGCTAAAACCGAGTGCCATGTTTTGAACCATACTGATATGTCTTATGCATATATTGTTGTACTTCATATATTATTGTCTTATGCATATAGTATTGTAATACAGATATTGTTGCACTTATTATATTGTCTTGTTCATATATAAATAGGTACTAGATATATTGTTGTACTATGTTCATTGTTGTCTTATCCATTTCCATGTTTTAGTAACCCCAATCCAAACTTTAAAATTGTCTTGTTTTGGTTCATAAGTACGGTTATTTTAGACACACTGCATAAACAATCTCTACTAGATGGTGCATTGGAGCTTTTCCATATAAAAGGATTGGTGCCAAAGACGTGGCTCAACACATTGTCCACAAGGAGTAAAGGCTTAAACAAAGAACTTGGTAAGTCAGCAATTATGACATGAAAATGTAAGTTTGTTTTCTCGTCTTACGCGTCATTTATGCTATGTGTATAATGACCAAATGCGGATAATCAATTGTGTAATTTATTTTCTAGTGGCCATTTATGACGAGGTTCGATCTCGTCAATGACCATTGTTATGGACTTGGGTTTTGGAGAAGATGGGGATGCTGGAGATCGCGGAACGGTTAACAGACAAGCAACCAGGGGACACGAGATTTACCCAGATTCAGGCCCCCGGAGGGAAAACTCTACTCCTGCTTGTCTGCTCTTTGATTACGGCGGAACCGAAAGTTACAGGGGTGCGCAGATAAAATCTGGCGTGGAGGTGTGTATGAAAAAGTGAGAGAGCCTCCTCGTCGTGCCCTCCTGGCCTTTATATAGAGATAGGCAGGTCCCGAGCACAGATCGAGTCGGTTACAAGTTTAGGGTTTACCCCTTTTGAATATTCTATCTTTTCTAGTCTTGCTCTCCAAGGATCCGAAGGCGTCATGGGCCCAGGCCACCCGAAAGTCTTCATGGGTCGGCGCATATTCCTATGGGCCTTCCTTGGGCTGGACCAGATATGCTAAGGTCGTGTATCCGTAGGGTATAACCATGTCAGTAGCCCCCGAGTGTTCAGTCGAATCGTAGATTCGGCTGAGGACTCTTCAATCTTTCGGGTGTAGCTATCTCTGTTTGCTAGAGAATGATTTGAGTGTGTAGGGATTGTTGATGCGTGTGCTTGACTCTCCCGACGGATCAGGGTCATTTAACTGTCTTAGGACAAAACAACACGATCTTCTTCAGATTCGAGTCCCTCGACTCAAACCCGGAACATATGCTGGCGTAATTCGATTCAGGTCGCTGAGGACTTACAGGAGTGGAATCCTAGTAAATTTTAAATGATGTACCCAACGCGTCCGTCGGGATTTTTCATCGCACCTGCTGGCACGGATTTTTACTAGCAGAGCGCAGTCGTGTGCGTTGCCAGGCCATTAGATGATATCTGTAGGTCTTATCTTTGTGTCATAGACACAACATCCGAATGTTTATCACCGCCGAGGTGTTTCGGGTGGCCAAGGAGGATGCTGCTCACTTAGCGTTTAATTGGGGCAGGGTTGCCGAAAAAACTTCTTTATGCTGATCCGCAGGATCGCAGTCGAAGAATTCATAGGGTGCGCGACCAGCGCTCCCTATGGGAGTAGCCCCCGAGTGTCTGGTCGAGTCATAGACTCGAGCGAAGACTTTTAGTTCAGCTGTTTGCCTACTTCAGGTCTGTAGGACACAAATTTTTGCAGATGCTTGAATCAGTCCTCCCTATGGGAGTAGCCCCCGAGTCCGTAGTGGATTCGTAAACTCGACGTAGGACTCGAATAAATAGTTCAGTGGTGTAATACCTTAATCATACTTCGGGTGCGCGGCCAGCGCTCGTGATAGGAGTAGCCCTCGAGTAGTTATTCGAATCGTAGATTCGAGTGAGTACTTTAGCTGTGTAGCCGAAGATTTGTAACCATTGCTAGTATAGCCTTGATGACGTCAGTGCTGACGATCGGTGACCTCAAGTGTCTGCGGCGCCAGAGGTGACATGACTGGACGAACATGGGTCCCACCTTCTGACTTTGAATTGACTGGTCACGCGCGGCGTGGAGATAATTATGGCATCTCCTTGGTTTCCGTGCGTAGTGGACGTCGTGTGAGTGATGGTTCGCTGCTGTGCTGACACATGGACATTTGGATTTGGATGTTGGCTTTAGGGATTCCCGATGAACGGTCACCGTGCATCATCTTCGCTCTTATAATCACTTGGGGAAAAGTTTGTTTGTTTTCACCGCAGCCATTCTCGTTTCACTGCTTCCTCCTTCTTTGTTTTTTTTGCCGCGCGCTGGAAGTTCTTCGATCCTTTCCATCTTTGTTCCTGCGTTCACACTGTCGCCGTCTCCGCACCGCAATGGGGAAACCAAAGAAGGCCTCCATCGCAGTTGGTACCAGTGCTGCTACCGGCGGCAAGAAGGGTACCGCCGCTACTCGCGTCATCGATGGTGGCTGGCGACGATCGAAGACGCGCCAGGGCGATCTCTGCAAGCTCTGTGAGTGGAGTCTGATCCCGCAGGACAAGGAGGCCGTCAAGATTCTCGACGGCGAGGTAATTCCCCGTCCTCCCACTGGGTTTCGGGTTATGTTCGTCGCTTTTGTCCTTCGGGGCCTTTCTTTCCCGGTCCACGATTTTCTCCGTGGATTGCTTTTCTTATACGGCATCCAACTCCATCATCTTTCACCAAATTCTCTTCTTCATATCGCCTGCTTCATCACCTTTTGCGAGTGCTGGCTCGGTGTCGAGCCGCACTTTGGTCTCTTTCGGAAGCTCTATTCCGTGAAGAGGCAATCTGGCTCTGATGGCGTTTATCCCATGGGCGGCTGCATCATTTCCCTGAAATCCAACTTTCTCTTCTTCTCTTTTTCTATGTCCGAGTCTGTCCAGTACTGACGGAGGCGATGGTTTTACATCCGCGACTCCACAGTGGACGGGCAAGACTTTGGACTTGCTTCTTTTGACCCCTCCCAGAAAATCCAGCCTAAAAGGTCCTGGAAGAACCACATCTTGGATGGTGAGGTGGCGGAGATAGAGGAGCGCTATCGTCGGGTGGAGGATCTCCAGGTCATTCCGGATAAAGAGTTGAATGACGTGGATATCATCCGCACCTTCCTCAAACGTCGGGTGCAGCCGCTCCAGGCTAGGGCGCGTCCGATGTTCCTTTATTCTGGACGCCACGATTCGACTAGGGTTTCGACTGAGGAGCTCTCCAGGGGGGTTCTCGACAGAGTTCTTTGGCCACTGCTGAAGTACAAAGCTGAAGAGGACCTTCCGGGGAAGTCGCTGACTCCTCCGTTCACCGCCTCTCGTCTGGTTTTGCAGGTGTAGATCTGGGACGTGCGCGCAGCGCTTTTTTCCGACTGCGTTTTCTTGTACTTGTTTGTTCTCAAAGTTTTCTTTCTTTGTGCAGGAATTCAAGGTACCGGGCATGGTTCCTCCGCTACCCGAACATTTTCCGGATGCACCGGACAATGAGGTAGTGGACTCCATGTCTGAGCTTCCCTCTGCGCGGTCACCGGCTGAATAAACCTTTGATTCGAGCGAGGAGCGGACTCTAAAGCGGACGCGGAGCTCGAGCGAATCATCGGATGACTCGACTCCGCCGACGCCTAGGAACCCGCCATGCCTTGCGCGTCATAGTGGAGGTGATGGTGGCTCTTCCTCTCCTATTCCGGCCGTGCCTGTGCGGGTTGTGGCGCCACAGCCGCCGGTGAAGCGGAAGAAGGAAGAGAAGAAGGAAGAGAAGAAGGGCAAGAGGGCCTTGCATGTCTTCAACTTGAGCTATATGTACTCGTAAGTATCTTCAATTGATTTTGCTCTCTTTCTTTTTTGCTTGCTTGTATTTGACTGATGTTTTCGTTTCTAGCCACTCCTCTGATGGCCCGTTTAGCGATGGCGCCCGAGAGATGGTTGGGGAGTCGAAGGTTGCACCTCCTCGCTCGCAGACGGTGGCCACCTCTGGGGGCGTTGCTCCGAACTCTTCTCGCAGGAGGCTCGGGTGATTATCTCCCAAAAGACTACAGCCGGACCTTCAGAGTCGCCATCTGATCATGTAAGTGTTTCTTTTCTTGCCGTGGGGGATCCCCCGAGCATTTTTCGGATGATCTGCTGATCATATCTTTTTTTATTTGTGTCTCGAGGGGAGCCCCCAAGCATCTTTCGGATGATCTGCTGATCATGTTTCTCTTTTTTGTTCGTGTCTCGAGGGGAGCCCCCGAGAGCATTTCGTATGCGTGATTTTGCTTTGCTCATTTCCTTGGGCGCACCCCCCGAGCCTTTTCTTGACAAGTTGCGTCTTCTTGCAGCCTTTTGTTCAAGGTGTCAACCAGCTGGTGAAGCAGCAACTGGCATTGGAGGCTAGCCTTCAGCGGCTTCAAGGTTGATATTTTTTTATCGATTTTCTACTTCTTCGGCTGCTTTCTTACTTATGAATCTCATGCTTTGTTTTTTGTTGCAGACAAGAATAATACTGCCCTCCGCGAGCTTGATGCTCTCAAAAAGAGCCTTGGGCGAACGGAGAAGAAAGCTGAAGATGCCGTTGGTGCTAAGGAGCGCCTTGAGCAGGAGCTAGTCGACGCGGCTGCGGCCAAGGAGCGTCTGCAACAAGAGGCCACAGACCGCGAGGAGCAGCTCGCCACCACTGCGGCCTCGCGCGAGAAGGAGGTAGCCGAGAAGCTGATGGCTGCTGCCGAGGCTATTTCGGGTGAGTGGTTTTGCCTGCTTGGTTTGTTTCGGCTGCCCTGGCTCCGTACCTTTGTTTGATTTTTACTGTTCCCTTGTCTATTTTCTAGATGCCGTCGGTGTTGAGTTTGACCACGGTGCCCTGGAGCATGGTAGTGCTCTGGATGATGCTGCTGCGGCAGTCAAAGACCATTGCAGCACCGTGGTCGGCTCACTTGCCAAGGCCAAGGAGGTGCTTGGACGCTTCTACAAGGAGCTCGTCCCCAAGGGCGTTGCCCTGGACGATGTCGAATTGTTGGCGGATGCCTTGTCAGCTGACTCGCCTGCGATGTACAAGCGCAAGCAGAAGGGCATCGGCGCGTCCATGGGGCTGGCAATGGCAATGGCGTTTGGAGCAAAGCTGGATCTTCATCAGGTCACCTCCCAGATGCTGATGGCTCCCGACGGATCCGAGGTAGCTTTTGCCGTCTATGCTGCCCGTTGTAAACGCTATGGGCCGAAGCTGATTGACCTGCTGGCGGAGTACGCGATGAAGCAGCAGGGGGAGGCCAAGAGCAGGCAATCCGGCTTCGAGGCCACTCAGGATGCAGCTTCTTAGGCCTTGTAGGTATAGGATAGCTTTCGTCTCTTTTGTTGTAATGTAGTTATGAACACTCCTTGTGACACGCGGTGGCTTTTGCTACATATAATGAATCTCCGAGCTCTTTGTTTATTCGTGCGTTTATTCATGTCCCTGCCTTCTTTTCCTCTAGGGACCTTTGGGTGATGATCCCGTTGATACTTCGTCTGCGCCGCAGCTGCCACCATCCTTGGATGATGCGTCGCAACTTGTATTTCTTCGTGACCGTATCCATAGTCTTGATAAAGAATGGCTTGGAGTTTGAGGCCACGCGGATGTTTGGAAGTCGAAGGCGGAGCGGGGCACCGCCAGAGATGAGTATCTGATGGGGGTGATGCGCCGGTTGGCCGAACAGCTTCAATGTGAGTTTCTTTGAGCTGCTGCTCATTTCTCAGATGCGCCCGTTGGCTTGTCATCTTACTTTGCAGGTGGTGCAGGTGCTAATCTTGTTCCTAGGGAGGAAAAAGAGCGTGTTGTTGTTAGGATCAAATGCTTGATGCAGCAAGATATGGAAGCCGGTGGCTTTTTCTGGATGGACCGCGACTGTGACATGGTCCTTGCGACTGTGGATGATCGTGTTAACCAGGTATCGTGAGTGTTGTGGCAGGTGAAAACTTACCTGGCGTCGATGTTGCACGTCATGTTTCCTCTTGATGAAGCGCCATCGACTCTCTGGGGCTTGCTGGCGAAGTTTCGAGACGTGTGTCACGTCAGGGAGCTGGTGCGGCACCAATTGATTGCGGGGGTGAAGGCTGCGCTTTCCCTCATGCGGCTGCATCGCCTTGACGTGGACCTTGCTGCCGTTGTGTCTGGGCCGCCCCTCGGCCAAATGGTGGCTTGTGGGACATGCGTCCGCACTACACGGCTGTAAGGTAGTATGCCGAACAAGTTGTAGATCTTTTTAAGCATCGTGCGCAGGTGATTCTTCAGAATAAGTAGGACCAGAAAAAAGATAGATGCAAAACTTGTATGTGTTCGACTGGGCGTGCCATGCCCTTTGTTGGAAAGGTTGATTGTATTGGCACGTGGTGCTTGTTTATGTGCATGCCCTTTTCGTTAGCCTGACATGATCAGCTACTCAGGTTTACATGCGTTATCCTCAGTCGATGAAGTCGTGAGGTGAGGGGAGCCCCCCGAGTGTGTTTGTAGTATAAAGTAATGCGAGTAAGATATAAATTTGGGGCGAGAAACTTAGCTTTATTCATATCGTAATGAGGAGGTACATTGTTCGGCTGGGTAGCCTTGGCTGAATAGCCTTATTGAAAGTAAAGGGGGGATAGCTAGGGGTAGAAGCGTCGCAGTTGTGCGACGTTCCATGGGTTGGAGTATGCGACTCCAGACTCCACGTGCTTGAGGCGATAGGGGCCACTTGGGATGACTTCGGTGACGATGTAGGGTCCTTCCCAGGGTGACTCGAGCTTCTTCGGTCGCTCTTGCTTGAGTCGTAAGACTAGGTATCCTTCGACGAAGGACCTTGGTCGCAGCCGACGGCTGTCATAGTTGCGGAGGCTCTGTTGGTAGACCGCCAATCGTGCTATGGCGATGTCGTGCGCCTCGTCGAGTGTGTCGACGGCGTCTTCGAGTGCAGCCGTCGATTCGGCTTTGCTGTAGGCGACGACCCGTGGGGCCTTGTGTCGTACTTCAACAAGTAGCACGGCTTCGGCTCCGTGCACCATGAAGAAAGGTGTGTAGCCTGTTGAGCTATTTAGCGTTGTGCGCATGCTCCAAAGGACGGAGGGTAGCTCTTCTGTCCATGCTCCCGCAGCTCGCTCAAGTGGGCTCGTTAGGCGTTTCTTGATGCCGCCGCCGACAAGGCCGTTGGCCTTTTCGACCTGCCCGTTCGTTTGCGGGTGCGCCACGGAGGTGTATGTTATGTTGATCCCTAGGCCCTCGTAGAAGTCCTGGAATTCTTTGGAGATGAAGTTTGACCCGATGTCGGTGATGATGCTGTGTGGCACGCCGAACCTGTAGACTATGGATTCGAAGAACTTCACGACTACTTTACCCGTTTGGTTGGTAACAAGCATGGCTTCGATCCATTTGGTGAACTTGTCGACTACGACCAGGAGGTAGACGTGGCCTCCTTTCGAGGACTTGGGAATTTTGCCGATCATGTCGAGGCCCCATTAGGCGAAGGGCCAGGCCAAAGGTATGGGCCTAAGCTCCGATCCGGGTGCGTGCGGTTTATCTGCGAACCTCTAGCACCCGTTGCATCTTCGGGCGATGTCCTTGGCATCGTTCATGGCCGTTGGCCAGTAGAATCCGGCTCGTAGAGCTTTGGCGACGAGGGAGAGGCTGCCCGCATGATGACCGCAGATGCCCTCGTGGATGTCTTGGAGGATAGTTTTGTCATCACCGATGGTGACACACCTTTGGAGTACACCCAAAATGATACGCTTGTACAAATCGCCATTGATGATGGTGAAGGCCTTGGACCGGCGAGATATGCGCCGGGCATCTGTCAGATCGTCAAGCAATTCCTTGTCTATCAGGTACCTAAGGTACGACTATGTCCATGTTTCTTCAACTGTCATGACCTGCATCAGGTTGACCACTGCGACCTCTGTGTCGAGCTTTTCGGGTCATTCCTGTCCTTCGGGTAGCGCAGCACCCGAGTGCTCTGCTTCTTCAGGTGATCCCTTGTGGAAATTCCTTTTGATGGATGGCACGCAGATCTGTTCGAGGAACACACCTGGTGGCACCGGTGCACAGGTGGAGCCGATATTGGCGATCGTATCGGCTTCTTTGTTGCTTTCTCTTCCAACGTGCCGAAGCTCACAACCATCAAAGTATCCTTCAAGCTTGTTGTAGAGTGCGCGGTACGCGATCATGTTTTCGGCGTGTGCGTCACACTCGTTCATCATTTGCTGGACGACGAGGTTCGAGTCACCGTAGATGACTAGGCGCATTGCGCCGCAAATCTTGGCCATCCTCATGCCGTGGATGAGGGCCTCGTATTCGGCTTCGTTGTTGGAAGCTCGAAATTTCATCCGGAGGACGTACTTCATATTATCGCCCTGCGGGGATGTCAGTAGGACCCCGGCTCCTGCTCCAGCTTCGCGCTTGGAGCCATCGAAGTGCATCGTCCATGATTGTGTCATGTATGGGGTGTCGGGTAGCTAGAGCTCCATCCAGTGGATGAGGAAGTCCGGTAGGACCTGGGACTTGATCGCGTGGCGCTTCTCATAGATTATGTCTAGGGGAGACAACTCGATTCCCCACAGGGCCACACGTCCTGTGGCCTCCGGGTTGTTCAGAATGCTGTTCAGGGGTGCTTCGTTGACGACTATCACCTGATGCTCCTGGAAGTAGTGGCTCAGTCGACGAGCCGTCATGAACACGCCGTAGGCGAGTTTCTGGTAGTGAGGGTACCTCTGCTTTGTTTGCGTCAATACCTCGCTGAGGTAGTAGATTGGTCGTTGGACCCCATGAGTCTTGCCATCTTCGGGTCGCTCGACCACGAGCACAGTGCTCACCACCTGGTGCGTGGCTGATATGTATAGCAGGAGGTGCTCGCGTTCCTTCGGCGTGACCAAGACGAGCGAGGTGGAAAGCAGTCGCTTCAGATATTCGAATGCGTAGTCCGCTTCGGGCATCCACTCAAATTTGTCTGCCTTGTGCAGCAGCTGATAGAAAGGCAAGGCCTTTTCGCCCATGCGGCTGATGAACCTGCTCAGTTCCGCGATGCGCCCGACGAGTTGTTGGATACCTTTGAGGTTCTTCGGTTTCTCCATGGCCAGTATGGCCCGGATTTTGTTTGGGTTCTCCTCAATTTCTCTCTGAGAGATGAAGTAGCCTAGCAGTTGGCCAGATGGGACGCCGAAGGCGCACTTTTCTGGGTTCAACTTGATCTTGTAGCGATCAAGGTTGTCGAACGTCTCATGGAGATCGTCGATCAGTGTCTTGGCCTCCCTTGTCTTGATTACTATGTCGTCGACATAGACTTGCACATTGTGGCCGATCTGGATCTTCAGGCATGCCTGCATGCACCGCTGGTACGTAGCACCTGGGTTCTTCAGCCCGAAGGGCATTGTGTTGTAGCAGAACACTCAGAACGGTGTGATGAACACCGTTTTCTCCTGGTCTTCGACCTTCAGTCGAATCTGATTGTAGCCTGAGTAGGCATCGAGGAAGGAGAGTTTCTCGCATCCTGTAGTCGAATCGATAATCTGATCGATCCGAGGGACAGGGAAGTGTTCCTTCGGACAGTGCTTGTTTAGTGATGTGAAGTCTACGCACATCCGTAGGATGTCCGTGTCCTTTTTAGGGACCATCACGGTGTTGGCTAGCCACTCGCTTTCCTTGATCTCCCTGATGAAATCAGCGGCGAGTACTCTGTTGACCTCAACTCCGACGGCTTAAGCCCGTGGCTCGGACAGTCGTCAGATGGACTATTTGACGGGCTTGGTATATGGGAACACATTGAGTGCATGCTCGGCAAATTCCCTGGGAACTCCTGGCATGTCCGCAGGACACCGGGCGAAGATTTCCCAACGCTCATGGAGGAATTTGACGAGCGTGCTTTCCTATGCAGGGCTGAGGTCGTTGGCGATCAGCGCCATCTTGGAGGCGTCCGTCGGGTGGACCTGCACCTTCTTTGTGTTTACTGTCGAGTCGAACGACATGTCAGGTGTGTTTTGCCTTGAAACTGGGGGTGCCCCGTTGTCCGTCACCTCCCGAAGCCTTATGAGCTCCTCCTGCATGCCGAATGACTGGGATATTCTGTTGAAGTCCCTGTATTAGTGGTCCGATCGGGTGAAGCTCCCGTGGACAGTGATGGTGCCCCTGGGCCCTGGCATCTTGAGTAGAAGGTAGGCATAATGCGGTACTGCCAGAAACCTTGCGAACGCCACGCGCCCTAGGATGGCGTGATATTGTGATGGCCAGTCCACCACTTAGAATTCAAGTCGCTCGCACTGAAAGTTGTCGGGCTGGCCCTGTAGGGGTTCGTAGCATGGAAAACAAAAATTTTCTACCGCATGCACACAAACAAGCCAAGATCTATCTACTAGATTGTAGCAACAAGTCGATAGAAGCACTCACCCTCGAAGATTCCAAAGCGGTTAACGAGAGCAGATTCTCGTGGGTGATGTAGTCGTACACTTGCCGATCTCAATATCGTGAGGACGATCCTTCCGGTGCTGCGTTCCGGTAGCGCTTCCGCAGTCGGTCACACGTTCGGTACTCGATGAAGACCTTCCTCTCCCTTGTTCCAGCAGGCAGCGGAGGTTGTAGTTGTTGGAGATATGCCCTAGAGGCAATAATAAATGTAGTTATTATTATATCTTTGTGTTTATGATAAATGTTTACATTCATGCTATAATAGTATTAACAAGGAAACATTGATACTTGTGTGATTTGTAAACTTAATTTGAAGTCCCTAGTATAGCCTCTATACTTCACTAGCTTGTTGGTTGATAGATGATTGTGGTTTCCCTATCATGAACATTGAGATGTTATCAACAACAAGATCATATCGTTAGGAGAATGATATGGTGGACATACTCCTATAGATAAGCGTAGCATAAAGATCAAGTCATTTCAATAGTTCAATTGCTATATGCTTTCTGATACATAGTAACCTAATTCCTTCGACCATGAGATCATGCGTATAACCTTTACCAGATGGATGCTTTGATGACATCAAACACCACACCGTAACTGGGTGGCTATAAAGGTGGCATTGAGTGTTCGGAAAGTATTGGTTGAGACACATGGATCAAGAGTGGGATTTGTCCATCCATATGACGTTTAGATATACTCTGGGCCCTCTCGGTGGAATGTCATCCAATTAGCTTGCAAGCATGTGACTGGCTCACAAGGGATCACATATCACGGAAATGAGAAAAGAGTACTTATCGGTAACGAGGTTGAACTAGGTATGCAGAGATACCGACGATCATGACCTCTGATAAGTAAACTATCGTGAGACAAAGGGAAATTGGTATCGTATGTAAGTGGTTCATTCGATCGCAAAGTAATCGTAGAAATATGTGGGAGCCATATGAATTTCCAGATTCCTCTATTGGTTATTGTTCGGAGAAGTGTCTCGATCATGTCCGCATAATTCACGAACCGTAGGGAGACACACTTAAGGATTCAACGTTGTTTGAGTAGTTATGGTATTATGAGAAAGAGACCGAATGTTGTTCGGAGTCTCGGATGGGATCCGGGATATCACGAGGTGATCCGGAATGGTCCGGAGAATAAGATTCATATAAGGAAAGTCCCGTTTCGGAGTTCGGAAATGATTCCGGTGTTTTCATCGGGAATGTTCTAGAAGGTTCCGGAATGTCCGGCACTCCGGGGGGGAAGGGGTACATGAATGTGTCATTACATATTGGAATGATTGCATCATGTACTAAGTGTTCTCGCTGTTCCAAATAAAGGATTAAATTGGATCCTAAACTGAAAAGTGAAATAGCAAGTTTGAAAAGTCAAACGGCTAAAACAGGAAAGAGAGGGAAAGAGGAAAGAGGGGGCAAAACCGAGTTGGGGAGGGAATCCCTCCTCCAACCGGCGGCGCCTCCACCAGGCCGAGTTGGGGAGGGACTCCCCTCCCTCCCCTGGCGCGCCGACCCCCTCCACCTATAAAAGGAGGGGCAGGGCCTCCTCCTCTAGACACACAAGTTCCTATCCTCTAATCTAAATCCTAGCCCTAGACTCCGGTTTAGAGCCGTTTTGGTTTAGAGCTTCTAATTGCCCTAGCCTTCGGATTAGAGCCTTCTAATTGGTGTGTCTAAACCCTAGACCACTAATAGTTCTCTATCATACTCCACCATACTCGCTCCGGCTTAAGGCGAAGCCCTGCGGGATCTCCCCTCTACTTCCGGTACCACGCCGTTGTGCTGCCGAAATCGCGAGGAGAGTGCTACAACCTCCGCTGCCTGCTGGAACAAGGGAGAGGAAGGTCTTCGTCGAGTACCGAACGTGTGACCGACTGCGGGAGCGCTGCCGGAACGCAGCGCCGGAAGGATCGTCTACGCGATCTTGAGATCGGGAAGAGTACGACTACATCACCCACGAGAATCCGCTCTCATTAAACACTTTGGAATCTTCGAGGGTAAGTTATTCCATCGACTCGTTGCTACAATCTAGTAGATAGATCTTGGCTTGTTTGTTTGTATGCGATAGAAATTTTTTGTTTTCCATGCTACGAAACCCTACAGTGGTATCAGAGCCGTGTCTATATGTAGATCTGTTGCACGAGTAGAACACAATGGTCATTGTGGGCGTTGATGCTTTTATTGTCGATTGCTTCTTGTGTACTTTGCATCTTGCGGTATGTTGGGATGAAGCGGCCCGGGCTAACCTTACATGACATCGTTCATGAGACTTGCTCCACGCTTGACATGCAACTTGTATTGCATAAGTGGCTTTGCGGGTGCCTGTTTCTCCTAGCATAGTTAAGATCCAATTTACAACGGGTGATTAACAATACTAGTATCAATGTTGTGGTTCATGTTCGTAAGTTAGAACGACACTTATAGAAAACCCCAAACCACGTAAAATATGCAAAGAAAGTAGAGGTGTCTAACTTTGTTTTGCAGGGGTGTGCAGTGATGTGATATGTCCATGATTGTGATTATATTTGATGTATGCAATGTTCCTTATTGTAAGTTGGCAACCGGCAGGAGCCATATGGTTGTCTTTAATTTATGTTAAGACCCGCGTGTCTATTCAAAGAGGTTGTAATAGTTGAAGCCGGTGGACGACAACCATGGAGAGGCGTCATTGACCTTGATGCAATGCCGGTGATGATGGAGATCATGTTCGTGCTTGAAGATGGAGATCGGAAGCACAAAAAAGAAAGGCCATATCATATCACATATATATATTGAATTGCATGTGATGTTAATCCTTTATGCATCTTGTATTGCTTAGTAGACGACGGTAGCATTATAAGATGATCCCTCATGCACATGAATTTCAATTCATAAAGTGTTCACCCTTAGTTAGCACCGTTGCTAAAGCTTGTTGTTTCAAAGCACCACGTGATGATCGGGTGTGTTAGATTCCGCAAGTGTATACAACGTGAGCAAGCCAGATTTGCTCATGCGGAAACTAAGGTTTGATCTTGACGAGCCTAGCATGTACAGACATGGTCTCGGAACACGGATCACCGAAAGGTAAAGCATGAATCATATAGTAGATATGATGAACATGACGATTGTTCGCCATTGAAACTATATCAACTCTCGTGATGATCGGTGTTAATGTGGTGGATTTGGTTCATGTGATCACTAAAACAATGTGAGGGATATTGTTTTGAGTGGGAGTTCACCTAGATTAACTTTATTAATTAATTTGAACTCAATTTGTCATAAACTTAGTCTAAACCATTGCAAATATGTTGTAGATCAATGGCAGCCCCTACCATCAATTTTAATGCGTTCCTAGAGAAAGAAAAGTTGAAAAACAATGGAAGCAACTTCGCGGATTGGTTCCGCAATTTGAGGATTTTCCTCACAGCTGGTAATTTGACCTATGTGCTGGATGCACCGCTGGGTGACCCACCTGCAGCTGATGCTCCCGATGAAGTAAAGAATGTTTACCTTGCTCGGAAGAATCAGTACTCCATAGTTCAGTGTGCTATCTTGTATGGTTTGGAATCGGAGCTTCAGAAAAGGTTTGAGGATTCAGACCCATATGATATTGTCGAGGATCTCAAATTGATTTTTGAGACTCATGCGGCAATTGAAAGCTATGAGGCTTCTGAAAAGTTCTTTAACTGCAAGATGGAAGAGGGCAGCTCCGTCAGTGAGCATGTGCTTAAGATGTCTGGGCACGCAAACAAACTTCAAAGCTTGGGTATAGTGATTCCTAATGCTTTGGGGATTTACCGTGTCCTCCAATCACTACCACCAAGTTACAAGAACTTTGTGATGAACTACAACATGCAGAACATGAACAAGACGTTGCCAGAACTCTTTGCCATGTTGAAATCTGCACAAGTGGAGATCAAGAAAGAGCACCAAGTGTTGTTGGTCAATAAGACCACCAAATTCAAGAAAGGCAAGTCTAAGAAAAAGGGACACTTCAAGAAGGGTGGTAAGAAAGTTACCACGCCAGCGAAGAAGACCAAGGCTGGACCTAAGCCTGATACTGAGTGCTTTTACTGCAAGGGAGAAGGTCACTGGAAGCGGAATTGCCCAAAGTACTTGGCGGATTTGAAGAACGGCAACATCAAGAAGAAAGGTATATCTGATATACATGTTATTGATGTGTATCTCACTAGTACTCGTAGTAGTGCCTGGGTATTTGATACTGGTTCGGTTGATCATATTTGTAACTCGAAACAGGTGCTGCAGAATAAACGGAAGCTAGCGAAGAACGAGGTGACGATGCGCGTGGGAAATGGATCAAAGGTTGATGTGATCGCGGTCGGCACGCTACCCCTTCATCTACCATCGGGATTAGTTTTATACTTAAATAATTGTTATTTGGTGCCTGCGTTGAGCATGAACATTATATCGGGATCTTGTTTATTGCGAGACGGTTACTTGTTTAAGTCCGAGAATAATGGTTGTTCGATTTATATGAGTAATATGTTTTATGCACATGCACCTTTGATAGATGGTCTATTCTTATTGAATCTCGATAGTGGAACACATATCAACAACATTGAGGCTAAACGTTTGAAATCAAGCGATAATTCGACCTATATGTGGCACTGTCGTCTTGGTCACATTGGAGTGAAACGTATGAAGAAACTCCATTCCGATGGACTTCTTGAATCACTTGATTTTGAATCACTTGAAAGATGCGAAGCATGTCTGATGGGTAAAATGACTAAGACTCCATTTTCTGGTATGATGGAGCGAGCTACGGACTTATTGGAAATCATACATACCGATGTGTGTGGTCCAATGAGTGTAGCATCGCGTGGTGGTTATCGTTATGTTCTTACCTTCACGGATGACTTGAGTAGATATGGGTATATCTATTTCATGAAACATAAGTCCGAAACTTTCGAGAAGTTTAAGGAGTTTCAAAGTGAGGTAGAGAATCAACGTAACAAGAAGATTAAATTTCTACGTTCTGATCGTGGAGGTGAATATCTAAGTTACGAGTTTGGCGAGCATTTGAAGAAATGCGGAATACTTTCACAATTGACACCGCCGGGAACACCACAGCGTAATGGTGTGTCCGAACGTCGTAATCGAACTCTCTTAGATATGGTTCGTTCTATGATGTCACTTACAGATTTACCGCTATCATTTTGGGGTTATGCATTAGAAACAGCCGCATTCACTTTAAATAGGGCACCATCTAAATCCATTGAAACGACACCGTATGAATTATGGTTTGGGAAGAAACCTAAATTGTCGTTCCTTAAAGTTTGGGGATGCGAAGCCTATGTAAAGAAGTTACAGCCGGACAAGCTTGAACCCAAAGCGGAAAAATGCGTCTTCATAGGATACCCGAAGGAAACTATTGGGTATACCTTCTATCATAGATCCGAAGGCAAAATCTTCATTGCCAAGAATGGATCCTTTCTAGAGAAGGAATTTCTCTCGAAAGAAGTGACTGGAAGGAAAGTAGAACTCGACGAGGTTGTCGAACATTCTCTCGAAATTGCGAGTAGCGCAGCACCGGAAGAAGTTCCTGTGGTGCCTGCACCAATAAGAGAGGAAGCTAATGATGGTGATCATGAAACTTCGGTTGAAGTTACTACAGAGCCTCGGAGGTCAACGAGAACTCGTACCACTCCAGATTGGTATGATTCCGTTATGAATGTCATGTTGGTGGACAACACCGATGACCCCGAGACATATGAGGAAGCGATGATGAGCCCAGATTCCAATAAATGGCAAGAAGCCATGAAATCCGAGATTGGATCCATGTACGAAAACCAAGTATGGACTTTGGTGGACTTACCGGATGGCCGGAAGGCTGTCGAGAACAAATGGATTTTCAAGAAGAAAATATATGCTGATGGTAATGTTACTGTCTATAAAGCTCGACTTGTCGCAAAAGGGTTTCAACAAATTCAAGGAGTTGACTACGATGAGACTTTCTCACCAGTAGTGAAGCTAAAGTCTGTAAGGATTATGTTAGCAATCGCTGCATATTATGATTATGAGATATGGCAGATGGATGTCAAAACAGCATTCCTCAATGGAGACATTGATGAAGAGTTGTATATGATGCAACCCAAAGGTTTTGTCGATCCTAAAGATGCTAACAAGGTATGCAAACTTCAACGATCCATCTATGGATTGAAGCAAGCATCCCGAAGTTGGAATCAACGTTTTGATAAGGTAATCAAAAGTTTTGGTTTTATACAAACTTATGGAGAAGCTTGTATTTACAAGAAAGTGAGTGGGAGCTCTGTAGCATTCTTAATACTATATGTGGATGACATATTGTTGATTGGGAATGATGTAGACCTTCTTAATAGTGTCAAAGAATATTTGAATAATAGTTTTTCAATGAAGGATCTTAGCGAAGCAGCTTACATATTAGGCATAAAGATTTATAGAGATAGATCGAAAGGCCAAATATCATTGTCACAGAGTACATATTTGGACAAAGTTCTAAAGAGGTTTGGAATGGAAGAAAGCAAGAAAGGGTTCTTGCCCATGTTGCCCAATACGACCTTGAGTAAAACTCAAAGTCCGACATCGGCAGAAGATAGAGAAAGGATGAGTAAGACTCCCTATGCCTCAGCCATAGGATCTCTAATGTATGCCATGCTATGTACTAAACCCTACATTGCATATGCTGTTAGTTTAACTAGCAGATATCAAAGTGATCCAGGAGTGGATCATTGGACAGCGGTCAAAAACATCCTTAAGTACTTGAGAAGAACTGACCGCTGTCCAATGATCCACTCCTGGATCACTTTGATATCTGCTAGTTAAACTAACAGCATATGCAATGTCGGGTCTAGTACATAGCATGGCATACATAAGAGATCCTATGGCTGAGGCATAGGGAGTCTTACTCATCCTTTCTCTATCTTCTGCCGTTGCAGGACTTTGAGTTTTACTCAAGGTCGTATGGGCAACATGGGCAAGAACCCTTTCCTGCTATCTTCCATTCCAAACCACTTTAGAACTTTGTCCAAATATGTACTCTTTGACAATGATATTAGGCGTCTCGATCTATCTCTATAAATCTTTATGCCTAATATGTAAGCTGCTTCGCCAAGATCTTTCATTGAAAAACTATTATTCAAATAATCCTTGACACTATTAAGAAGGTCTACATCATTCCCAATCAACAATATGTCATCTACATATAGTATTAAGAATGCTACAGAGCTCCCACTCACTTTCTTGTAAATACAAGCTTCTCCATAAGTTTGTATAAAACCAAATCTTTTGATGACCTTATCAAACCGTTGATTCCAACTCCAGGATGGCTTCAATTCATAAATGTACCGTTGAAGTTTGCATACCTTGTTAGCATCTTTAGGATCTACAAAACCTTTGTGTTGTACCATATACAACTCTTCATCAATGTCTCCATTGAGGAACGCCGTTTTGACATCCATCTGCCATATCTCATAATCATAATATGCAACGATTGCTAACATAATCCTCACAGACTTTAGCTTCGCTACCGATGAGAAAGTCTCATCGTAGTCAACTCCTTGAATTTGTCGAAACCCTTTTGCGACAAGTCGAGCTTTATAGACAGTAACATTACCATTAGCATCCGTTTTCTTCTTGAAAATCCATTTGTTCTTGACAGCCTTCCGGCCATCCGGTAAGTCCACCAAAGTCCATACTTGGTTTTCGTACGTGGATCCAATCTCGGATTTCATGGCTTCTTGCCATTTATTGGAATCTGGGCTCATCATCGCTTCCTCATATGTCACAGGGTCATCGGTGTTGTCCACCAACATGACACTCATAACGGGATCATACCAATCAGGAGTGGTACGATTTCTCGTTGACCTGTGAGGCTCTGTCGTAACTTCAACCGAAGTTTCATGATCAACATCATTAGCTTCCTCTCTTATTGATGTAGGCGCCACAGGAACTACTTCCGGTGCTGCGCTACTTGCAAGATCGAGAGAAGGTTTAACAACCTCGTCGAGTTCTACTTTCCTTCCAGTCACTTCTTTCGACAGAAACTCCTTCTCTAGAAAGGACCCATTCTTGGCAACGAAGATTTTGCCCTCGGATCTATGATAGAAGGTATACCCAATAGTTTCCTTCGGGTATCCTTTGAAGACGCATTTTCCGCTTTGGGTTCAAGCTTGTCAGGCTGTAACTTCTTTACATAAGCTTCACAACCCCAAACTTTAAGGAACGACAATTTAGGTTTCTTCCCAAACCATAATTCATACGGTGTCGTCTCAACGGATTTAGATGGTGCCCTATTTAAAGTGAATGCGTCTGTTTCTAATGCATAACCCCAAAATGATAGTGGTAAATCTGTAAGTGACATCATAGAATGACCATATCCAAGAGAGTTCGATTACGACGTTCGGACACACCATTATGTTGTGGTGTTCCCGGCGGTGTCAATTGTGAAAGTATTCCGCATTTCTTTAAATGCTCGCCAAACTCGTAACTTAGATATTCACCTCCACGATCAGATCGTAGAAATTTAATCTTCTTGTTACGTTGATTCTCTACTTCACTTTGAAATTCCTTAAACTTCTCGAAAGTTTTGGACATATGTTTCATGAAATAGATATACCCATATCTACTCAAGTCATCTGTGAAGGTAAGAACATAACGATAACCACCGCGCGATGCTACACTCATTGGGCCACACACATCGGTATGTATGATTTCCAATAAGTCCATAGCTCGCTCCATCATACCAGAAAATGGAGTCTTAGTCATTTTACCCATCAGACATGCTTTGCATCTTTCAAGTGATTCGAAATCAAGTGATTCAAGAAGTCCATCGGAATGGAGTTTCTTGATACGCTTCACTCCAATATGACCAAGACGATAGTGCCACATATAGGTCGAGTTATCGCTTAATTTCAAACGTTTAGCTTCAATGTTATTAATGTGTGTATTTCTACAATCGAGATTCAATAAGAATAGACCATCTATCAAAGGTGCATGTGCATAAAACATATTACTCATATAAATCGAACAACCATTATTCTCAGACTTAAGCAAGTAACCGTCTCGCAATAAACATGATCCGAATATAATGTTCTTGCTCAACGCAGGCACCAAATAACAATTATTTAAGTATGAAACTAATCCCGGTGGTAGATGAAGAGGTAGTGTGCCGACCGCGATCACATCAACCTTTGATCCATTTCCAAGGCGCATCGTCACCTCGTTCTTTGCTAGCTTCCGTTTATTCTGCAACACCTGTTTCGAGTTACAAATATGAGCAACCGAACCAGTATCAAATACCCAGGCACTACTACGAGTACTAGTGAGATACACATCAATAACATGTATATCAGATATACCTTTCTTCTTGATGTTGCCATTCTTCAAATCCGCCAAGTACTTAGGGCAATTCCGCTTCCAGTGACTCTCTCCCTTGCAGTAAAAACACTTAGTATCAGGCTTAGGCCCAGCCTTGGTCTTCTTCGCCGGCGCGGTAACTTTCTTACCGCCCTTCTTGAAGTTTCCCTTTTTCTTAGACTTGCCTTGATTCCTGAGTTTGTTGGTATTATTTACCATCAACACTTGGTGCTCTTTCTTGATCTCCAGTTCCGCAAACTTTAACATGGAGAAGAGTTCGGGCAACGAATTGTCCATGTTTTGCATATTATAGTTCATCACAAAGTTCTTGTAACTTGGTGGTAGTGATTGGAGGACACGGTGAATCCCCAAAGCATTAGGAATCACTATACCCAATCTTTGAAGTTTGCTTGCGTGCCCAGACATCTTAAGCACGTGCTCACTGACGGAGCTGCCCTCTTCCATCTTGCAGTTAAAGAACTTTTCAGAAGCCTCATAACTCAACTTCCGCGTGAGCCTCAAATATCATTTTGAGTTCACGGACAATATCATGTGGGTCATGGTTCTCAAACCTTTTCTGAAGCTCCGATTCCAAACCATAAAATATTGCACACTGAACTATGGAGTACTGATTCTTCCGAGCGAGGAAAACATTCTTTACCTCATCGGTAGCATCAGCTGCAGGCGGGTCACCCAGCGGTGCATCCAGCACATAGGTCAAATTACCAGCATTGAGGACAAACCTCAAATTGTGGAACCAATCCGCGAAGTTGCTTCCATTGTTTTTCAAAACAATATCCCTCACATTTTTTAGTGATCACACTACCAAATCCACCACATCAAAACCGATCATCACGAGAGTTGATGTAGCTTCAATGGCGAACAATCAACATGTTCATCATATCTACTATATGACTCATGCTTTACCTTTCGATGATCCGTGTTCCGAGACCATGTATGTACATGCTAGGTTCATCAATATCAAACCTTAGCTTCCGCATGAGCAAATCTGGCTTGCTCCCGTTGTATACACTCGTAGAATCTAACACACCCGATCATCACGTGGTGCTTCGAAACAACAAGCTTTAGCAACGGTGCTTACTAAGGATGAACACTTTAAAACTTGAATTTTTTTTCTTGAGGGATCATCTTATAATGCTACCGTTGCGAACTAAGCAATACAAGATGCATAAAAGGATTAACATCACATGCAATTCATAATATGTGATATGATACGGCCTTTCTTGTTGTGCTTCCGATCTCCATCTTCAATCACGAACATGATATCTATCATCACCGACATGGCGTCAAGGTCAATGGCGCCGCTTCATGGTTGTCGTCCACCAGCATCAACTATTACAACTACTTTGAATAGACACGCAGGTCTTAACGGAATTTAAAAGACAACCATATGGCTCCTGCCGGTTGCCAACTTACAATAAGGAACATTGCATACATCATATATAATCACAATCATGGCCATATCACATCACAGCACACCCCTGCAAAACAAACTTAGATGCCTCTAATTTTCTTTGCATGTTTTACGTGGTTTCGGGCTTCCAATAAGTGTCGTTCTAACTTACAAACAAGAACCACAACATTGATGTTTGAACTATCAAGTGCCCGTTGTAAATTGAATCTATATACTATGATGGGAGAGACAGGCACCCGCAAAGCCACTTGTGCAATACAAGTTGCATGTTAAGTGTGGAGCAAGTCTCATGAAAGATGTCATGTAAGGTTAGCCCGGGCCGCTTCATCCCATCATACCGCAAGATGCAAGGTACACAAAAAGTAATTGATAATAAAAGCACCACCGCCCACAATGACCATTGTGTTCTACTCGTGCAACAATCTACATATAGACACGGCTCTGATACCACTGTAGGGGTTCGTAGCATGGAAAACAAAAAATTTCTACCGCATGCACACAAACAAGCCAAGATCTATCTACTAGATTGTAGCAACGAATCGATAGAAGCACTCACTCTCGAAGATTCCAAAGGGGTTAACGAGAGAATATTCTCGTGGGTGATGTAGTCGTACACTTGCCGATCTCAAGATCGCGTAGACGATCCTTCCGGCGCTGCGTTCCGGCAACGCTTCCGTAGTCGGTCACATGTTCAGTACTCGATGAAGACCTTCCTCTCCCTTGTTCCAGCAGGCAGCGGAGGTTGTAGTTCTCCCCTCGCGATTCCGGCAGCACAACGGCATGGTGTCGGAAGTAGAGGGAAGACCACGTAGGGATTCACCTAAGCCGGTGCGAGTTATGGTGGATCTAGGGTTTCCCGGTGATCTAGGGTTTAGAAGACCGGGAGGAGGAGGAGGTGTCGGCGACGGCTACTGCGGCGGCGTGGCGGCGGCTTGGCGCGAGGAGGGCTAGGGCTTGTGGTGTTGGGGAAGCCCTCCCCTTCTATTTATGAGAGGGGGGCAGCCTTGAGGGAGGGGAGTTTGAAACCACTTCCAAACCAAAGTTGAAAGGACTCTTTCCTTCTTCCACTAGGAAACCATTGTTCCAGTTTGACTTTTCAAACCTCCCTTTTGACTTTCAATTTAGAGCTTTAATTCTCTCTCACAAATGTCCACACCAAGTGACCTAAGATATGATCCAATCATTCCACTTACCCATGACACATTCCTGGACCATTCCTCTTCTGGACCGGTGAACCTTCTAGAACTTTCTAGAACCTCTCCGATGAAAACATCGGAAGCTTTCCCGAACTCCGGAATCGGACTTTCCTTATATGAATCTTATTCTCCGGACCATTCCGGATCTCCTCGTGATATCCCGGATCCCATCCGAGACGCCTAACAACATTCGGTATCCCTACTAACATTCCATATCTACTAAATAACATTGAATCCTTAAGTGTGTCTCCCTACGGTTCGTGAATTATGCGGACATGACCGAGACACTTCTCTGATCAATACCCAATAGAGGAATCTGGAAATTCATATGGCTCCCACATATTTCTATGATTACTTTGTGATCAAATGAACCACTTACATACGATACCAATTTCCCTTTGTCTCACGACATTTTACATATCCGAGGTTTTGATTGTTGGTATCTCTGCTTACCTAGTTCAACCTCGTTACCGATAAGTACTCTTTTCTCGTTCCCATGATATGTGATCCCTTGTGAGCCAGTCACATGCTTGCAAGCTAATTGGATGACATTCCACCGAGAGGGCCCAGAGTATATCTATCCGTCATATGGATGGACAAATCCCACTCTTGGTCCATGTGCCTCAACCCATACTTTCCGAACACTCAATGCCACCTTTATAGCCACCCAGTTACGGTGTGGTGTTTGATGTCATCAAAGCATCCTTCCGGTGATGGTGATTAGCATGATCTCATGGTCGAAGGAATTAGGTTACTATGTATCAGAAAGCTTATAGCAAACAAAATATTGAAATGACTTGATCTTTATGCTACTCTTATCTATAGGAGTATGTCCATCATACCATTCTCCTAATGATATGATCTTGTTATTAATAACATCTCAATGTTCATGATCGAGAAACCACGATCATCTATTAATCAACAAGCTAGTATTATAAAGAGGCTTTACCAGGGACTCTAATTTAGTTTACAAATCACACAAGTATTAATGTTTCCGGTTAATAATGTTATAGCATGAATGTAAACATTTATCATAAACACAAAGATATAATAACAACCACTTTTATTATTGCCTCTAGGGCATATCTCCAACAGGCCGAAGATGACGTCGAGTCATATATATCCCAGGGGAAATATGCCCTTCCCTGGGACGATGATGTGGAACATTGTGTCGGATTGTTCTAGGCTGCACAGCAGGATCCGCATTGCTGCTAAGGTGCTAGCGAACATCAGGTTGATGCCGCTGCCGCCATCCATGAAGACGCGGCTCATATCGAACCCTCCGATCTGCGCCTCGAGCACCAGGGCAGCATGGCCTGGGCGAGGGATCTGGCGGGGGTGATCCGAACGGCTGAACATGATGCAGGACTCCAAACCGCTGAGGTACTCTAGGATGGCTGGTGGAGCAGTCACGGCCAAGCTGACTTGGCGGGTGATTTTCTTTTGCACCCTGTTTGTTGGGCGCCCCTTTTGGATCATCAGTGATCCCTTCGGCGCGGGGTACCCATGTCCACCGTTATTCTGCGCGGGTGCGATTTGGTGATTCGAAGGTCCCACCGGTGGTGGTGGAGGATCTCCGTGTGCGATCTCACCTGGTGCGGGTGCGTTCCCATACCCAGGGTTCGGGGCTTGTTGCCTCATCTGAGACATGCTCTCGCTGAGTTTCTGGAACTCACGGTAGTCCTTGAGCATGTGGCTTGCCTTCTTTTTACCATCCTGCTTGTCGATGTAGAAGTGGATGGTGCATGGACCCGATAATTTGTCGTATGCCGAGGGTCCGTTGTCGCAGCCGCGGCATTTCCATGATTGCGATGGGCGTCCTCCATCGCGGAAGTTGTTTCCACGGTATCCGCCGCTGCTGCGGTTTCCTTCGCTGCGGCGGTCGGCGTAGCCAGCCGCGACCATGTTGGGTCCATCGCGATCATCGTAGACGCGCGATCTTCTCTTGCTACGGCGTTCACGTCGACGACCGTAGTCATCTTCCTCCTCCGAGTGCGTTCGGTGGACGGAGTACTCACCATCTGCCCACCTGTTGGCGATGTCCATGAGGTGGTCGAGTGTCTTGGGCTTGACGCGCCCAAGTTCTTCCTTGAAGTCCTGGCGTTTGACGCCATCCTTGAAGGCGTCGATCGCTCTCTCCTTAGAGATGTGTGCCGCGGAGTTCTTGGTGTTGGACCAGCGTAGTATGTATGAGCGAATAGATTCGCCCGTTCATTGGGTGCAGGCCCGTAGCTCCTCGATCGAGGCTGGACTCTTGCTGGTGCCCTTGAAGTTTCGGATGAAACTATACGCCAGCTCCTCCCAGCTTCGGATGGATCCCGATGATAGGCTGCTGAGCCATATCCGGGCTGCGCCTGTCAACTGCAGCTGAAGGCATTGCAGGGCGGTGTTCTTGTTTCCGCCGTGTAGCTTGACGAACGACAGGTGGTCGCTGAGCCACGCCTTAGGCTCATGCGTGCCGTCAAACTTCGGAGTATCCGAAGGAAGATTGAAGTTCCACGGCATCCGCGTCCGCCTAACAGATCTGCTGAAGCATCGGGCTCCGCAGAGTTCTCCTTCATCGTCGTCCTCCTCGAATTCAGATGAGCACACGCGCTTGGCGCGTGCCTTGTCGATCTTGCGTTGGGTGAGCTTGCTTCTGGCGTTGTAGTCGTGGCTTTGATGTCGCGAGCACTTGTGCCGTCGAGGTAGGTCGTGCTCTTCCTCGTCGGATGAGGATGTAGGACTGCGGTTGAATTTGACCGTGGCCTTTTTCTTCGGCTCCTCAGGAGCCTCCCCGTGGAGCGCAGCTCCTATGAGTCCAAGTCCGGCGAGTGTGGAATTGTGTATGGACCTCTTCGGGTCCCCCACCGGAGGTGGATGGGACGCGAGGTATGTGGTGTCTGCCATGATCGCAGCTTGCGGCGTCTTCGGGATGATATTGCCGTCGGCATCCATCTCCATGAAGGATGTGTTGAGGGTTCGGGTCGCCTCACGACGCGCGACAGGGTCCATGTTCTCTATGCGAGAACGGTGCTTGTTGCCTTGGTTGCCATGCGAGCTGGAGCCGCCGATGGCGGAGAGCGCATCTCGCCGCGCGCTGGACTCCGAGGCCGCTTGCTTGCGTTTGTCAAGTACGTCCTACATCTTCACTTGTTTTTTGTGCTCTTCAATGAGGAGCAGGTGGTATGTCATCAGTAGGTCCCGCGAGGCACCCACATGCAGGATCTATTTGCCCGCTACGGCTTCACGAGCTTGGTTCCATCCTTCCTCGCTGAGGTGGATTACCCGACTGGCGTTGGTGTCATCCTCATTGGGTGGGGGGATGATCGTCTCCCATTTTCCCCGTTCCTACCCTACAGGTTGGGTGGCGGGTTGGGTGCGTGCTGGTCCATGTCGCTCTGGATGACCACGGCGCATTGGTAGCGTCCGTAAGGTGGATCACTGCTGCCGCAACTTTCGGATCCGGAACCGTAGGTTCCTTCCTCCAACGGCGGATCGCACAGATCTGAGTTGCAGCTGCTGCTGTCATATGACTCATCTATCGATGGTGATGTGCGTAGCACGGGATGCGGATCCCACGAGGCGGGCCTGATCGATGGCATGGGCACCCGCTCTGGGAGGCGGAGAGTGCCGGTTTGCCCCACCTAGAAGCAGAAGCTTCCGAATAGGATCTCGAGCCCGTCGCCAACGGGCTCGAAGTCCTTCAGAGTGGCTGGCGAGTGGGCGGTGAAGTCGAAAGCGCCGAAGAGGAGATGGCTCTCCGTCGTCGAGGAGTTGTAGATCTCTTTGGTTGGGACCGTCACGATCGCACAATTAGCGCCCCCGATTCCCACAGACGGCGCCAATTGACGAGGTTCGATCTCGTCAATGCCCATTGTTATGGACTTGGGTTTTGGAGAAGATGGGGATGCTGGAGATTGCGGAACGGTTAACAGACAAGCAACCAGGGGACACGAGATTTACCCAGGTTCAGGCCCCCGGAGGGAAAACCCTACTCCTGCTTGTTTGCTCTTTGATTACGGCAGAACCGAAAGTTACAGGGGTGCGTGTAACACCCTCAGAATCGGCCCTATGCAAGTTTTAGCGCTTCCCGCCAAACCCGCATAGAAACGATTCAAAGGTGCCCACCAGGCACTTGCGTGCGGGTGGAAAACGAAGTAATAACATTACACAACAGTCCTCGATGGGACCCACAGAATAGATATATATATACAACACGACTCCATGAATCAGGAATACAGATATACATAACAAAGATCCAAATCACCTTGAAAATGATAGAGCGTCCGACTACGGACAAGATGCAAATGGGGCTAAGAGCCCTGAAGAATAACCAATGGCGTCCATAACCCTGCCCAGGCCAAGCCGGAAGGGTAACCCTGCTAACGACGTCGAAACCTGCTAAAACAAAAGGGGTGCCGACAAAGGGCAAAGGAAAAAGAGGAGCGTCAGTACTGAGGCCAGTACACGGCGAGGCTAGAATTCGGCGGCCCTCGCCTACATAGGTATGGTGGACTGAAGCGGTAGCGCAGCATGCACTAAACAACCTATAGAGACTCGATAAGACTGGCGGCTATCAGACAGGGACGAGAAAGGTCTATTCGGATCCAACCTGATTCTAACACCAAACAAACCCATCTTGGTATTTCCCCCTCGAGAACAGACGAGGAAGTCAACCGAGGAACTCACACAGTTGGCAGTTTTATTTATTCGGTTATCGTTGCAGCAATTACTAGTCAAGTATAGATAATCATCCTGATATAATAAGCAGTGGGCAATTTTAGTTAACCATTCCGTTGTAGTTGCGACACTTACTAGTCAAATACAATTAGCATGAGATATCCCAAAACCCAGCAGTTGTTGGTACTTTTATTTAGCCATTCCATTATAGTTGCAATACTTACTAGTCAGGTACAATGGTAGCAAGCGACAACCCAAACAAGCAATTGTTGGCAATTTTATTTAGCCATTCCATTATAGTGAAACTGATTACTAGTCATTATAAAGTCAAATTTATAGCACTACTTTAGTTATAGTTGTCTATGATCGAGATACTGTGCTCCAAGTCGTCCATAACCGCGGACACGGCTTTCAGAAAGTTTTACCCTGCAGGGGTGCACAAATAGCAACAAACACTCGATCAACCTCGGAAAAACCAAATCAAAACCCAACGAGGCCTTCACGACAAAGCAATCACAGGATGCAGAAATATTTCCGGGGGCCACCCCGTTGAGTACACCCGCAACGAAGCTAGCTGACTCCGAGACGGACTCAAGGTTTGGGTGGACGGCTGTAAACGACTGGGAACGCGAAAGTGTGACTGGGCTTGTCGATACCGCGAAATCGTGTCCCGATCCTAAACAGTACAGGTTCTCCTCGCACAATCGTAAATAAAGCGGTAAAGCATGGCATAAGTACAGGATAGTAAATAAAACCTCAAACTAGTTTGTGGCCCCAAGAAATAAGAATGAATCAAGCTCTGGCTCAGGGGGGTCCCATAATCCTCCCGGATGTGGATAGCGCGAATATTCAAGGAACAGGTATCAAGTACTCGGGGTCCTACGGGACACAAGTGGACGGTTAACAACCAAATAACATCTATTGCCCACCTGTGCCTCTGCATTTACCTACTTCAATTTTAGTTGTTAAACAGTAATTAAAGTCTTGATCATCTCCAACAATAAACACACGGCAATACTCCAACAACTGTGGTACTTGACGACACGCAACAGCACTTGAGCAAGCGTCTACGACGCGCAGGTCCAACTATCTACCAAACAACAGGTAATAGGAGGTGTCCAAGGCAATATAAGGCTGCAAGGGATATCACGGGTACGAAAACTAGAGCATCGCAACACAGATAGCAATAGATCAACAGGAGGGAATAAATACTATAAAAGTAAGATAGGTAGAAAGGGGGGAGATGCTCGCCTGAAAACATTGTCGAAGGTTCAACCGAAGATCGGGTCGACACTCGCATCAACTCATCGGCCTAATCCGTGAAGAAGCAAAGCACTAGAAGAAACATCGGATGCACTATTTAATACTTCGACAAAAGATCGGGCATGATGCATGTATGATGTATGACAATGGCAAAATGCGATGCAATAAGGCAATATTAAGCGGAACCGGGGTCCCGACAATTAATTGATAGGTTCTAGTTGTTTAGATACCCCGCAATTTAAATGTTGTAATAACAGGGTGAAACATGGCATCGACTCGCTACACCAATTTAAATGGAGTCCGGAATAAGACAAAGTTATTCCGCATATCGACTCCCTATTTAATTATGCGGTGAATCGGCATAATGCCCCCAACCCACAGACAGGCATGCATGCATGAACAAATTAATATGCGATAGTTTTAGATCTAGCATTTATAAAATAGGGGCTCGGGAAAGGTTCACACATCTGGGCTTGGGAGATCTTGCGGTTCCGGGGGTCGGGGTTTGACAGGGATCGAGTTTGGACTTGGTGGAATCGATCTTCAGAAAACGAGAGGTAGATCTTGTCGCATCCGGGAAGAAGGACTTGGCTTGGCGTCGGGGCGCATTGGATTTGCCCTGGTCGGTGTCGATCTTGTCATGCCCGCGTATCGGGTCGGTCTTGGCGTCCGGGAAGAAGAACTTGGCGTTCTGCGTTGGCGTCCTTACCGTCCGTGTTCTCGAGCATCGCATCCGGGAAGGAGTACTTGTCGCACATGTGGTCTTCGGGTCCGGGGTCCCAGTCATGGTGTCCCATTGTAGATCTTGTTGATAGTCCAGTAAAAGCCACCGGGTTCGTCTTGGTTCCATTGTCGATGGCGATCTTGGCGGAACACTTCGAGTGGTGAAGATCTTGAGGTTCCAAGGGGTTCGGGTTCGGTCTCGGCGTTCGGGAAGGAGATCATGGCTCGGGGCTGCGGATCCTCGAGATCGGGGCCTTCGGATCCGTGACGTAGTCCTTGGCGTCCTTGTCGGAGTACTCGGGTGTCATTGTCGGACTTGGATCGGCAGCGGGTCGTCGACTAACCACAGAGGTTCCGATGGCGGCATCGATCGGAGTCGTGCGTCTTGGGGTGGTCATCTCACTCTTTGGTTCAGAATGGGCATCTCCACATCATAGTAGCACACCCATCTTACTTATTCCCTTCACCATCTGAGCTTGCAATGGCAAACAAACATTTCGTGCATTACTCCTACTGAAAGCCATTAACATAGCACAAACGGTTCAACGGGACTGAAGGCACGACAACAGGAACCCAAGGTTCTCGGCAGATGTTGGTGCAGAGGATAACCGGCAGCTGGAGAGCTTGGTCAGGCCACGGCAGGGTCGGCCATGGCGCTCGGGGAGGCAACAGTGCAGGGCGCCATCGCAGAACGACGCAGAACCGGGCAGAAGAGGAGGCGGGCGAGCGCAGGCCACGACCGGACGCGTCGGAGAGGGAGGCGCGCAACGCACGACAAGGAGAACGGCGACGTCTTGGCGTACGGACGCTGTGGCGCGGGGCAGGAGGTCGAGGCCGACGCGGTCCCGGTGGCGGGGGCCGGCGCCGGGGTTGGTGGAGGTCGACGGCGGCAGAGGGCCGGCAGAGGAGGTAGACGGGGCGACGCGGGTTGGTGAGGACGGGGAAGGCGACGCGGGCGGCCAGAGGAGAGGAGAGGGAGGGCCGGCGAGGAGGTGACCGGGAGGGGCACCGATGGCGGCGGACGGAGGACAGGGTGGAGGCGGCCGGGGAGAGAGAGGATGGGGAGGGGATTGCGGCGAGGGGAAAGAGAGGGTGCCGCGCGTGGGGAGTGGTGGGGCCAGGCGGGGGTCGGTGCGGCGCTGTGTGTGTGGAGTACGCGGGGTGGGTGTGTGTGTCGCTGCGGTGCCAGGGGAGAGTGGCGGCGGGGTGGATGGGAAGGAGTGGAGGCTGGGTAGGGATTAGGGTTAGGCATGGGGTAGGTTTAGGGTTTTATTTTCTGGGTTGTAGGTGGACTTTGGTTGGGCTGTTGGGCCTGACCAGTTGTCTGCCTCCCCTAGGTTTATAAAAAAATATATTTTTCTTATTGTTTTATTTTTATAAAAGATTTAGGCAAACAAAATATCCGGAAGGGTCCGGGGTTTGATTTGACTAAGACGAGGGTATCTAGGAAACAAAAATAAACTCTGTAAACTAGTTTGAGGCAAAAATAATAATATGCATGATGATGTCATGATGATGCAATGCACAAATATAACGCGATTTTCTAGTAGTGGTTTTTGCGGGATGCCACAGTGCGCAGATGCAATCTGGCGTGGAGGTGTGTATGAAAAAGTGAGAGAGCCTCCTCGTCGTGCCCTCCTGGCCTTTATATAGAGATAGGCAGGTCCCGAGCACAGATCGAGTTGGTTACAAGTTTAGGGTTTACCCCTTTTGAATATTCTATCTTTTCTAGTCATGCTCTCCAAGGATCCGAAGCCGTCATGGGCCCAGGCCACCTGAAAGTCTTCATGGGTCGGCGCATATTCCTGTGGGCCTTCCTTGGGCTGGACCAGGTATGCTAAGGTCGTGTACCCGTAGGGTATAACCATGTCAATTTATTTGTGTGAGCTATTGCAATCTCGGTATGGTTTCTTTCACCTAGCATGTGCATCAGTTACTTGCTATCACTAAGGTATATTTGTTTATCCTAATTTTCCTCACTTGAATCTGAGACTATGTTTTATGATATTTGACTATAGTTTGTCTGTCTATGAACTCGTAACTATCACATGTGACAATAAGTATGACAAAGAGGTGGTTTGGAAAAATCATGAATCAACTAGCCGAGCCTTTTTAGAAGATCATTAGGTGTTACCAAGCGAAAGACATACATAACATAGTATCGTCGCAGATGTTATAGGATGTCATATTGGTTACTATTGGCATTACAATGTGTAATAGGTACTGTTATGGTAAATATGTAATTATGAAAATGTTCTGAGTTATAATAAAATTATGTTATAGTTTAAGTGCTTGTGTGTGTCTGCATAATAATCTGCTATGAAATATAAATTCCTATTATTAACACATAAATATATCTTAGTGCAAATTAGTGGAATAGGAAAAACCGTTACTGATGAGTACACCCTTACGAAAATGGGTGGATAATGAAAATTGTTCCCAAGAATACCCCCCTCCCTTAATAGTAATGGGTTTCCACTTTGTTCCCATAGAAGTCTTCACATAATGACGGGTATATGGCAATGTAATGTTTTTCCGTTGTCGATGGGGTTTTTGATCCATGTCCATAACGTCACTCTGTACTACTGGTTAGTTATCACCTTTATGCTCCAGGGCGAGCATATGTTAAGCTTCGAGATACTAATGCACGTAAAATAATTTTTTTATAGTTTATTGTGCCATATTCCATTATATTTGCATCGCATATGTCATTATAATAATGTTTAGAATAATATTGGGATTTTCCTAAAAGATACCTTTTATTTGGATTATAACTCTGCAGATAGGAAAACCCAGTTTTGCACATTTTTATTTCTAGGGACCTTCCTGAATTCAAAAAGATCTGGATTTTTTTCCATAAGTTTTTATGAAAATACAAGACTTGGAGCACTTGGACCTCACTTGGGCCGACACGAGGGCTGAGAGGGGGCCCACGGCGTGGCCTGATACCTTGGTCATGCGATAGGGCCCACCCGACGCCTCGTCACGTGGATAACATCTATCCTTTCGCCCACAAACTTGTTTTGACCTAAAAAACACTTATATACACTGCCCAACCGCGATATCTAAGAGCGGTGTACCATAGAGACAGAAAGATGAAACAGAGCTAGATTCTGCGAAGATTGGAGGGGAAACGCTGCCGGTAGCATTTTTCAACCTCCCCAACAACATCGTCATGGTATCCATGATGAAGAGGGAGTAGTTCACCCAAGACCTATTTTGTCTTAGCCCATGTGTTTACGTTATTGCATCCTTATGAACCTATTTTGTTTATGTGATTATGTTCTATTTATAGATTGTATAGTGTTATATTTATTTTAATTATTTTATTTAAGAGTGTTTTGTTAAATTTTTTTTATCAATTATTTTTGGTTGTATAATTTTCCGATCTATTTATGTGTATATCTATCAGGTTAATTTAGTTTCCACCCTAAGTCTGCCCTGTTTCTGTTCTGAATCCATGGTCCTCATTCAAATCCGCAACCAGCCATTATCTAATTCGAGAAAAAAATGGTAAAAGATATTTTTTCAAAATGGGACGGCCACGACCTCTACACCATATATGGTATAGATATGGTAAAGAAGGAAATTCCATTACATCCCTACCGTGTCGTACCTACCTTTTTTTTTAGAACTGCATCTTTTTCTGAAACTTTAGAATTGCATCTAGTTCTTTTTTTCGTCTAGTTCTTCACGAAGGAACGAGAATGAGAGCTAGATTGATAGGAACATCCCACTAGTAGAAAACAGTTCACTAGTGCCGGTCCGGGACGGCCTCTAGTCCCGGTTGTGCAACCGGGACTGCCTTATCGAGACTAGAGGTCCTACCTTTAGTCTCGGTTCTGGTACAAACCGGGACAAAAGGTCCTTCACATGGCTGTCTGCGCGTAGTGCACTGGGATGAAGGACATTTATTCTCGGTTGGTAATACAAACCGGGACTAAAGGTTTTCTGTCCCGGCAGCGTTTTGAGGCAATCGACTGCCACGGCAGGAGATGAGTTTTAGGATTTTGTATTTTATTTTTTGTGTTCGATTATTTTTCATTTTGTGTATTCATTTCAAACAAGTTTTCATATACATATTCTATGCTACAACATATTGTACACGTTAATGCATATATAATATAATTTCTCTCACGAGCATATAGACATATATACAACTTGGTATACGAGTCTCAACCGGGACTAGAGCTCGTCTATTTGATTACATGAAGATCATTATATTGCATGGATGCTTTATTTTAGATCTATATTGTATTCTCCATTAGGTGTATGACCCCCTCAAGCAAAAATCCTGAAAATTCATCGTAAATTTCTAGTAGGAGTTCTCGTGGTAGGAGCTTATCCCGCATCGCATCCAACTATATATAAATAAGAAGATCATTATGAATAAAACTTAACACAAATTATGGTATAAAACAAATTATGAATATATTGTTTATGTACTCAAATAAAGTTCATGCCCTTCTCAGTACACCAGCGATTGAACTCGCAGACGTAGTATCCACATAAATTAGTCTCATGTGGCTGCCTCGCGCATTTTTCGAGAATAGAATTAAATCAAATAATAATCATTCATGATAATTGTATTGAAACTAGAATTAAAGAGATGCACGGACCTAGCTATCATACTACTTGCCACGACCGGATTAAAAGTCAGCTCCTAACGCCATTTACCTTTAACCTCCTTGAATTGGTTCGAAACCTTGTTCGACAAAAAAGAAATGAATACATGAGTTATTAATTACTGGACATCTCAGAGAATGAACAAAAGAGACCGATATAGAGCGATAATGATTAAAATTACTTCTGGAGCATATTAAGCATGTCACGGTACTCTTCCATGCTTTTATTTAACGAGTACGAGATTTCAACTCTTGCACGGTCAACGTCAATGTTTAGGAGAATCCAGTGGAAGCTTCACACATTTATATATATGGGTAACTCATCAACTGCACTTACCATCGAGTAAGCAAAAGTGAATGAGTACAAGACAGTTTATATGTCACCCATAATTTTAAGGAAATAGTATTTTCTTAGTGAAATTTTGATCCTTTAAAAACATTAGCAAGTTAAACTCTGTTTCCTCGGGCTTCATCCTTAGCGTATATTGATTAAATCGATTTGGGTCAATCAACCCAACGTAATAGATTCTCTTTATGCTATATTTTAGAATCTTCATTTTGCATAATAGCGTACAAAAAGATATAGTAAGGATAATTACATGTAATGAATTGAACGAGCTGAGCTAGAGACTTAATTACAGAAATAAGTTTATCACTTATAGACAATAGCAACTGACGAGGGACTTGTGTAGGGTTTCTTGGTCGAATAACTAAAAGAATTCACAAAGTTTAATAAAGATCTCGTCTTTACGGAAGTGTTGCTCTTCTCCAACATTCAATAGGAGAAATTTTTGCTCTTCCTTTGTGACTTTCAGGTACCACTCATGCAAATTTCGCATTTGTGTTGGAAGATTCTAGAGTGTCTCACCGGTGACCAGAGGCTCCTCGTAGACAAATTTCCATGCTACATCTGCCTTGGAGATTTCTGCGCCGCCTAGAAATCCTTCAAGACTCATATTACATTCCCTGCCTAATCTCTTAGTATCTTCCATATTTATTTGCTCTTCGGGCCCGAGTAACACCTTGAGCAGGGGGATCAATTGTTTTGCCTGTGTTCTAAGATGGGGAATGTCCTGTGCACTACTGCTGCTTGATGTCTTCTCTTTCACTTTCTTCATCAGACAACGTGTATAGTTATCGTTCTTATTTATGTTATATTGGGATGGTTGCGCAAGAAATTCCTGAAAGCGCTTCTTGACTTTCGGATCAATTGGCACTGTTGGCTCAGGTTGTTTTGGTGCAAAATGGGCGTTCACTTTGGCATCTCCAATCACCCTGTTTTCCACAATAGTCCGGTGGTAAGCTAACTTGGGAGGAGCCGCTGGTACTCTTGGGAGGGGTTGTTGTCGTTTTCCGCGTTGGTTATCCATCAATGAAGTGGTGGTATTCTTTCGCTTTTGGCCCTTTGGGTTAGTGGGCGGAGGCGCCGGAGATCAAGATGGATTCGCTCTGCGGTCCCTCTCAGGGAGGGGTGGACTATTAATTCTAGGAGGAGACGATGGCCTTGGAGGTGATGGATTTCTTCTCGGAGGAAACTATGGCCTTAGAGGTGATGGATTGATTTTCGGAGGAGAAGATGGCCTTGGAATCGAGCCTGGAAAAACGATGAGCTCCTTCTTCCGCAGAAAGAAGCCACGCGTGACTTCTCCCAGTGTCGTCCCCCCTTCACCTGCAAGGATGTCAAGATCCAGTGACTGAAATGCCGGTAGAACTTCATCCACACCAACACGAGCATAGTCAGCTGGAATGTGACGGCCACGGTAAGTCACTCCAGGTGCAGAAGGTAAAGCAAAGCCGAGAACCACCATCATGTATATGTTCTTCAGTTCAACACATAGCTCACAACTTGTCTTCTCCTTGATTTCATCCACGGGGTAGCCATCCATCTTTGCACCGGTATCATCTATCACCGGTGCATTATTCTCGATCATTAGTGGAACATTAGTGTGGACCTACATGGAAACCACGCTGCTTTTCCGCTGAGATGGACCGACCATACTGTCGAATGCAGAATCTTGATGTCGGGTCAGTCCTCTAAGTTCATTAATCTTCTCTTTCTTCCGCTCGAACATGGCTTGAAATCCCTTGTTATTTTTGCAACAGCCGCCAACCGCTCTTCCTCCTCCACCTTCTACTGGTTCGTTTTTCTCGATCGGCTTCTGTAAGTGTCAATGTCCTGGCAAAACCCAATCTTCCATTAAAAATATGGTCCAAAGTCTCGTGTTTGTTTGACCTTTTCAGGATTCCCGAGGGCCTTTGTCATCTCATCATTCTCTCTCTCGGGAATAAACTTTCCCTCTTAAACCTCTTTTATCACTTTAATAAGTTCATTATTGGGTGCAACAATTTCTTCCTTTGCAACAATGTCCCTTGTTTTTTGGTCATACGATCCCCCATGCCCAAGTAACCAATTTCTTGACCTCAAGGGGCAATCACATGTAGCTAGAGTGATCCCTTTAGCCTGTAGGTCAGCCTTAGTTTCATCCCACTTAGGCATGACACTCCTGTAGCCACCTATCCCCATATTATGGTGATATTTCTTTTTATAAGCATTTAACTGATTCTTTGCCGACCTTGCCTCAGCTTCTTCTGATTCCTTGTAATCCACAAATGCGGCCGAGTTATCCCGCTGCTTCTCTAGTGTGCTAGTGAATTCTGGAGTCAACGACTACTTGAAATACTTTTGGTGAAATCTTTTCTTCCAGTCCTTGAATTGTTTGCCCATCTTCTTAAGAGCCCAATCCTTGACTGTCAACCTCATTTCCTTTGTGATCTCATAAGTCGACAAGACTGGTAGGGTGAAATATGTCATGAGCGAATTCCAAAGACAATCTTTGGCTCTGTCACTGACAAAACTAGCTCCAACTTGATCCCTTTTTTCCTAGCTTATTCCAATCCCGCATCATCTCCACCATCGTCTACTCCATCGTAAATGTATCCTCTAGTACCCTCATCAATCAGGTTCAACAGGCGTTGTTCATCTTCTCTACCATCCATATCTTAACTAATATAGAATAAATATTGCATTAAAATAAAAGAATATTACAATTGCAATGACGACCCTAAAACCCTAAACCACAGGAGGTGAACAATGATACATCTCGAATAATCCAGTTAATACAACAATATTATCATATACTATCACTAATACATCTCGCTCAATCAAACTAGACATCGACTCCCGGTTCCTGGGCCACGTGCGGTGAACAGTGATAAGTCGTAAACGTATCTACAATTTTTGATGCTCCATTCTTGTTTTATATCATTTGTCTTATGCTTTGTCTAAACTTTGAGGTAGTTTTATACACTTTCTGAAACTAACCTATTGACAAGATGCCACAGTGCCAGTTGCCTGTTTTCTTCTATTTTTGGTTTCAAAAAAGCTAAAAAATGAATATTCTTGGAATTGGACGGGACAAAAGCCAAATTTACTATTTTTCCCGGAACGATACGGAAAATCGAAGCAGAGACGGAGTAGGGCACCAGGGTGGGCATACCCTAGGGTGGCGCGGGCCCACCTAGGCCGCATCACCCGGGAGTGTGGCCTCCCTGGCTGCCTCCTCGCCTTGCCCCTTCGCCTATAAGAAGCCCCCGGGGAGAAAACCCTAGGGTATCCAGCAAAAATCCACGAAAAGTTCCGTTATGCTGCCGCCACCGAAGGGAGATTCGGGGGACATAAAGTCTCTATTCCGGCACCCTGCTGGGATGGGGAAGTGCCCCTGGAGCCATCTCCATCGATCTCCACCACCATCTCCATCATTGTTGCTGATTCCAATGATGAGGTGGGAGTAGTTCTTCCTCGAGGCTAAGGGCTCTACTGGTAGCTATGTGTTCATCTCTCTCTATGCATGATCTTATTGTGATCATGAGATTTGTAATCATGTAGATCTACTTTGCTACTCAAGTGCTTCAACAGATCTCTGTTCTCCCCACGTGTATGAAAGTGACAGCCTGCACGCCAAGGTGGCACTTAGGCTAGAGTTCATAAATACTTATCATGAGTATATTTTGAGTTGGTTGTCTTTATGAAATTGTCGTGTTTGTTGGAACCATCTAGCGCTCAAGGTGACAGTGTGGGGTTATCTAGATGGGGAAGGCGGACTTTGAGGAGTGTTGTTATATCCCTACCATGGATTAGAGTGTCCAACCGGAGAGTAGTTTAGGGTAGTATCATGAAGAGAATATATTTATATGAGAGTGTTCACTAGTGAAAGTATGATCCCTATGCCTTGTTTCTAAGCATTGAAGCACCATTTGCATCTCTATTGCATGTTTGCTTGCTTCCATCTTTATTTTAGTTTGCCTTTAGTCTCTCTCACGTCAACAACAAGTCAGAAGCTCTTTTCTGGCACCGTTAACACTTGTATTTCACTATCTCTTCGCCGAACTAGTGCACCTATACACCTGAAAAGTGTATTGGGTGTGTTGGGGACACAAGAGACTTCCTGTATCTTGATTGCAGGGTTGCTTGAGAGGGATACCTTTGACCACTTCCTCCCTGAGTTCGATAAACTTTGGGTAATCCACTTAAGGGAAACTTGCTGATGTTCTACAAACCTCTGCACTTGGAGGCGCAACAACTGTCTAAAAGAATAGAAGTGCGTAGACATCAAGCTATTTTCTGGCACCGTTGTCGGGGAGGTAAGGTAAATGGCACTCACACACTCTCCCACGTTAACAACAAGCCAGAAAGCTATTTTCTGGTGCTGTTGCCGGGGAGGTAAGGTAAAAGGTACTCACATCCTCCGGTGTGAGTGCTCGAAGTTATTTCCTTTATACTCTGCTATTTTGTCTTTTTGTTTTTTGTTTTCACTAATTAGGCTTAATGGAAAACAACAACAAAATTAGAGAACTTTATAGTATTTATCTTGAGTTAGGATATGAAGTGTTTGAAGAGAAAATTAAAAAACCTATGGAACTTTCTTTGCATGCTAATAGCATTGTTATTAGTATGAATTCTTTGAACACCATTGTTACTAATGCTATGGAAACATCTAAGCTTGGGAAAGCTAGTTTTTATGAAAGAGATCTTTTTAGTTCCCTAGCTTTAGGGAAGAAAATTTGCTCTAATGATACTTTATCTCCCATATGTGGTAATTCTAATGATGCTTGTGATATTTTAAAGCCACATACTGAAAGTATCCCTTTTAAAATACCTACAAAAATTGTTTATCGTTTTATGGATAACTATTATTTTGGGGATGGAACTGTCCATCCTGGTGATCACTTGCTTTTTATCCATGAATTATGCGAGTTGTTCAAGTGTGCAGGTATTTCAATGAACCAAGTTAAGAGGAATCTATTCTATTTATCACTTAGGGACAAAGCAATGGAGTGGTATGAGCTACTAGATGATCCTCATCATTTGGAGTGGAAGGAACTTGAATCTCTCTTTTACTCTAAATTTTATCCTCCTCATGAAGTTCATAAAGATAGGAATTATATTTATAATTTTAATCCTCATGAGGGAGAAAGTATTGCGCAAGCTTGGGGGATATTGAAGTCACTAATGCTCAAATGTCCCATTCATGACCTCCCTAGTAATATTATTATCAATAATTTTTATGCAAGGCTTTTGGGACATTACAAGGACTATCTATATACATGTTTAGAGGGAACCTTCACAAGTAAGGAGGTCAAAGCTAAGTGGGATATTCTTGAAACAATTCAAAGCAATACCGAAGATTGGGATAACGACAAAGGTAAAGGACCAGGTATAAACTATGAGTATGATTGCATTAGAGGGAACCTTCACAAGAGCTTAGTGCTAAGTATGTTCTCGATCCTCAAATTCTTGTTAAATATTCTAGAGCCTTTGCTTCCCATATTAATGCTCCTAAAGAAAAGTGGGACATGTATCATGAACCTTTTAAAGACACTTGCATGAAAAATGAAAATGTTATTAATGATTGCAATAAACATGCTCAAACTTTTGAAAGTACTATTTCTTATAAGCATGTTAATTTTTGTGGAATGCGTAGACCTTGTGAAAAGAATCAAAATGAAGAAGATTATTGTATCACCCACTGGAATGAAAAAACTAGAACGTGGTATAAGGCTCTAAGTGATCTTGGTAAAAAGGTTTGTGCCCTCTATCCTTTTATTTGTGAACTCTGCTATGAAGTGGGTCATTTCAATTTTCAATGACCAGGCCATAATAATGACCTTTCTAATCCAATGATAACGCGATCACTGATAATTAACATGATGAACTTTGTTAGATGTATATATCTGTATATTGTATTTCCCCATATGTTAGGGGGCTTCCTGCATATTTGCCCTGTACCTGTACTATATATTGTGGCCTTTGGCCCCCAGAGGAATACAACTTGTCTATTCCTAACATGGTATCAGAGCCGATTTTAGGGTTCTCGTAATCGCCACTGCCGTCAGCTCGCCCCGGCCTCGCCGGTTCCCGTTCTGACCGCGTTTGCGTTGAAGCTCTCTTCGACGTGGTCCTCTTCCCGGCTGTCCTCCGTCATCTGTCCCCATACCGCTGGGCCCGGTCACCGCCGTTTCGCTTCATCTCGCGTCTGCTGCGGATCGATTCCCCTGCTTCCGAATCGATTCCCCGTGGAGCCGCACGTCCTCCTGCTGCATGCTGGACTGCTTTGGAGCAATTCCCCATGGAGCCGCCCGTCGAGCAATTCCGCGTGGCGCCGCCCGTCTCCTGCTCGGGACTGCTCCCCCTATTGCATGCGTCAACTCGAAGAAGCTCCTGCATGCGTCAAGCTGCCCGTCCTCCTGCTGCACGGGAAAGCTCCTGCTGCATGCGTCACGCCCGACACCCACACGGGAAAAGAAGCTCCTGCACGCGTCAAGTTGCCCGTCCTCCTGCTCCTGCTCGGGACTGCTCCCCCCCTGCTGCACGCGTCTGATGCCCGACGCCCGACGCCTCGCGGGACAGCTCTCCTGACGCCCGACGCCCGAGGAGTCCACGTGGGTCCTCTACGCGGGACTGCACGCCAGCCTGACGCTGCACGCGGGCCTCCAGGCGCCCGGTCGACCTCCTCGCGGACCCGCTGGTCCTTGTTAGTCCTGTTGGCCGGCGCTGATCGGATCTGAGCACAGATTCGTTTTCGTCAGATCTGAGAGTTAAAAAAAACTATGTCTTCTGCATCAGGCTATGTTGCGATTCCTCGCTGTCCGGTGATCTTCGATGGCGCGAATTATCCTGATTTTGCTGCTTTTATGCGCGTTCACATGCGCGGTATCCGTCTTTGGGGTGTGCTCTCCGGCGAGGTCTCCTGTCCGCCATGCCCCCCGCTCCTGTGGCTCCTCTTCCGCCGACGCCGATTTTTCTCGGTGCTGATGCTTCTCAAGAGGCCAAGGATGCTGCTCAGAGTGCTGATTCTAGTGCTGTTGCTGCTTATGACCTGAAGTTCAAGCATTACTCTTCTGATCTTGAGGCATATCGACACGCTCTGACTGTTTACACTCAGTGGGTTGATGAGGATGCTCGTGCTGCTGTTGTTCTCACCTCTAGTGTTCTGCCCCAGTATGCCGCTGAGTTCATGAGTCTCCCTACTGTTGCCGCTCAGTGGGCTCATCTTCGTCAGCGCTATCAGCCGTCTGGGGATGCTCTTTACCTATCTGTGGTTCGCCAGGAGCATGCTCTCCAACAGGGTGATTCTACTATTGATGAGTTCTATACTCAGAGTGCTGCTATCTGGCATCAGCTTGATTCTCTTCGTACTGCTGTTTGTGGCACATGCTCGTGTTGCCAGATTGTGCGTTCGGATTTGGAGTTTCACCGCATCTATGAGTTTCTGTCTCGGCTCCGCCAGGAGTTTGAGCCCCGGCGTGCTCAGTTGAACGCTCGTGGTCGTGTTCCACTCTCTGAGGTGTTGTCCGAGCTTCGGGCTGAGAAGACCCGTCTCCGTGGTGCTGGTCTTCTTGCGGTTCCGTCTGTGTTTTCTACTCGTGGTGCTCCTTTGTCGCCTGCTCCTTCGACTCAGCCGCGGTCCCCTGTGCCGCCGCCGTCGATACTTCCCACTCCTCCAGGTCAGGGTCAGGGTCAGCTTCAGCACCAGCAGCCCCAGGGTCAGAGTCAGCAGCAGCAGGCTCATGGTTAGGGTCGCCGTGGTTCTCTTCGTCACTTCTCTTACTGCAACAGGGATGGCCACACTTGGGCCACCTGTTATACACGGGACCCAAGCTTACGTCAGCAGCACCAGGCTCGTGGGCAGTCGGCTCCTTCCGGGTCTTCAGCAGTTGCTCTCTCTGATCAGGACATTATCAGGAGTCTTCGCGGTCTGCTTGCTGCTACAGGCTCTTCTTCGACAGGCACTGCTGGTTCTGTGACTGACTCTTCAGGCACTATGCGACCACCACCTTCTACACAGTCAGGTACGTCCCCATGGTATCTGGATTCTGGAGCTTCTTTTCATATGACCTCTGAGTCTTCTTTTCTGTCTGCTCTTCGTTCTCTCCCTTCTCCTGTCCGTGTTTTCACAGCTGATGGTACCTCTCTCCCTGTACTTCTTCCTTCTCTGTTCCTGATATTTATCACGTCCCTCTTCTTACAATGAATCTGTTCTCTGCTAGCCAGCTTACTGACTCTGGTTGTCGCGTCATTCTTGATGCTGATTCTTGTGTTGTCCAGGACCGTCACACACAGGCCCTGGTTGGAGCTGGCCCTCGCAGCCGTGACTCTTCAGGACTTTGGGAGTTAGACTGGCTTCGTGTTCCTTCCGCTGCCACTTCCTCTGCCAGTTCTTCTCCAGTCGTCGCCTCTGCTACCAGCTCTTTTCAGCAGTGACATCATCGTCTTGGTCACCTTTGTGACTCTCGCCTGTCGTCCTTAGTTCATCGTGGTCTTCTGGGGTCTGTCTCAGGAGATGGGTCTTTGCATTGTCAGGGCTGTAGGTTGGGTAAACAGATTCAACTTCCATATCCCACTAGCGCGTCTGTATCTCAGCGACCTTTTGATTTAGTTCATTCCGACGTTTGGGGTCCGGCTCCTTTTGCTTCGAAAGGGGGCCATCGCTACTATATTTTATTCATCGATGATTTTTCTCGGTACACTTGGTTGTATTTTATACGCTCTCGCAGTGAAGTGCTCTCCATATATCAGCGTTTTGCGGCCATGGTCCGTACTCAGTATTCTACCCCCATTCGTGTATTTCGTGTTGATTCTGCTGGTGAGTATATCTCCCAAATGTTGCGAGGTGTTCTTGTTGAGCAGGGCACCCTTGCTCAGTTCTCTTGTCCTGGAGCACATGCCCAGAATGGCGTTGCTGAGCGTAAGCATCACCATCTTCTTGAGACCACTCGCGCTATGATGATTGCTTCTTCTCTCCCGCCACATTTCTGGGATGAGGCTGTCTCTACGTCGGCTTACCTCATCAATATTCAGCCTTCTGCTGCCTTGTAGGGTGGTATCCCTCTTGAGCGTCTATCTGGACAGTCTCCAGACTACTCCATGCTTTGCTTGTTTGGTTGTGTTTGCTATGTTCTCCTTGCTCCTCGCGAACGCACCAAACTGACCGCTCAGTCTGTTGAGTGTGTCTTCCTTGGATACAGTGATGAGCATAAGGGCTACCGCTGTTGGGACCCTGTTGGTCGTCGGATGCGTATCTCTCGTGATGTTACTTTTGATGAGACGCGTCCTTTCTATCCTCGTCCAACCGCTGGTACTTACCCGGTGGAAGATATCTCTTTTCTTCTTTTTCCTGACACACCTCCTTCTACACCTATTGTGTCTTCTTCAGGATCTCCTCCCCCCTGATGTCTCTTCTTCGACACCATCCTTCTCTGCTCCGTCTAGTTCTCCTAGTTCTCCTCGTTCTCCGGAGTCTTCCTCTACTATTCCCTCTTCTTCATCGTTGTCTCCTATGCCGTCTTCCTCTGATGATCTTCCCTCTACTCGTCCCGTTCGTCAGTGTCGTGCCCCCAACCGTTACTCTCCTAGTCAGTATGGTCTTTCTGTTGCCTCCGAGCCGACTTCTTATCGGGATGCTGAGCATCATCCTGAATGGCAGCTGGCCATGGCTGAGGAGATTGCTGCGCTTGAGCGCACTAGCACCTGGGATCTTGTTTCTCCCCCTCCCGGTGTTCGTCCTATCACGTGTAAGTGGGTCTATAAGATTAAGACTCGCTCTGATGGATCACTTGAGCGCTATAAAGCGCGTCTTGTGGCTCGTGGTTTTCAGCAGGAGCATGGCCGTGACTATGATGAGACTTTTTCTCATGTGGCTCATATGACCACTATGCGTACTCTTCTTGCTGTTGCTTCTGTTCGTCACTGGTCTGTGTCCCAGCTTGATGTTCAGAACACTTTTCTCAATGGTGAGTTGAGTGAAGAGGTTTATATGCAGCCTCCTCCTGGGTATTTTGTTCCCGAGGGGATGGTTTGTCGTCTTCGCCGTTCTCTTTATGGACTCAAACAGGCCCCTCGTGCCTGGTTTGAATGCTTTGCTTCTGTAGTGACTGCTGTTGGTTTCTCCCCTAGTGCTCATGATCCAGCGCTGTTTGTTCATACTTCTCCTCGTGGACGCACTCTTCTTCTTCTTTATGTTGATGATATGATCATTACTGGTGATGATCCTGAGTATATCGCCTTTGTTAAGGCTCGTCTTCGTGATCAGTTTCTTATGACTGATCTCGGTCCTCTTCGATACTTTCTTGGGATTGAGGTTTCCTCCACTTCTGATGGCTTTTACATCTCTCAGGAAAAGTATATTCAGGATCTTCTTGCCCGTGCTGCTCTTGGAGATGAGTGCACTGTTGAGACCCCTGTGGAGCTTAATGTTAAGCTTCACCTTACTGATGGTGATCCTCTTTCTGATCCGACGCGTTATCGTCATCTTGTTGGGAGTCTTGTCTATCTTGTTGTCACTCGTCCTGACATCTCTTATCCTGTTCATATTCTGAGTCAGTTTGTTTCAGCTCCTACCATTGTTTACTATAGTCATCTTCTCCGTGTTCTTCGTTATCTTCGTGGTACGATCACTCGTCGCCTTTTCTTTCCTCGTTCCAGCTCCCTCCAGCTCCAGTGCTATTCGGACGCTACGTGGGCGAGTGATCCTTCGGATCGTCGTTCACTTTCTGCTTACTGTGTGTTTCTTGGTGGTTCGCTTATTGCTTGGAAGACGAAGAAACAGACAGCGGTTTCCCGTTCGAGTGTTGAGGTTGAGTTGCGTGCTATGGCTTTGTTGACTGCTGAGGTGACCTGGTTATGGTGGTTACTTGCGGATTTTGGGGTCTCTATTACCACACCCAGTCTGGTTTTGTCTGACAGTACAGGTGCTATTAGTGTTGCACGTGATCCGGTCAAGCATGAACTTACCAAGCATATTGGTGTTGATGCTTTCTATACACGTGCTCAGGTGCAGGCTCAGGTTGTTGCGCTTCAGTATGTGCCTTCAGATTTACAGTTGGCGAATTTCTTCACGAAGGCACAGACCAGAGTGCAGCATGATTTCTTACTCTCCAAACTCAGTGTTGTGGATCCACCATGAGTTTGAGGGGGGGGGGTGTTAGATGTATATATCTGTATATTGTATTTCCCCATATGTTAGGGGGCTTCCTGCATATTTGCCATGTACCTGTACTATATATTGTGGCCTTTGGCCCCCAGAGGAATACAACTTGTCTATTCCTAACAGTTTTTGGGGTGTGAAGAGTTATCAAGAAAAACTTCTTTGGTAGACATGAGTGCTTTTGATATGAATAACGTCCTGCATTGTTGTCATATTTATCGTGATGATAATTGCGACGCAAATACTTACATACAAAATGTTATAAAATATGATATTTTACCAAAATATGACAGGACTGGTATGAGTTTTGTTCTTATTAATAAAAAGGAGGAATCCTCCAACGTTTCTTCTATTGTCTCTAACAATAAACCAGGGTATGTGGAGAAGCTTCCTTTCAAGCCTCTCCCTCCTAAAGAGGAGAAGAAGAAAAAGAGGAGGAGTAAAAGGAGAGAGGAAACAGTATCTTCCCCTAAGCATGTTTCTCGTATCATAGTTTTTTCCGACGAGTCTGAAATAGATGATGTTCATATGCTTGTTACCTATAGTAGTGACCATGATTGGGAAAAGCACAATACTTTTGATATTGAAAATCTCTTTGGTACCAATTCTGAAAATGATGATATTAATAATTGTTGTGCTATTAGTGCTATCCATGTTCCTTCCAATGATGATATGTTTACAAATGAACACACTTGGGAAGATAGGTATTCTATTGCTTATGATGATACTATACCTCCAATGTATGATGATTACAATGATGAATATGATATTTTCAATCCACCTACTATTGAGGAGAAAATTAATTATGATTACAATATGCCTACTACATTTTATTATTATGGTGATGAGAATAATAATGATAGCTATTTTGTTGAATTTGCTCCCACTACAATTAATAAGAATGACTATGCTTATGTGGAGAGTAATAATTATTATATGCATGTGGATCATGATAAGAATTTTTTATGTGATAGTTATATTGTTGATTTTATTCATGATGCTACTGAAATTTATGAGAGAGGGAAACATGGTTTTATGCATCTCAATAATATTAAGTTTCCCCTCTTTATGTTGAAAAGTTTGAAGTTTCATTTGTTTTGCTTTCCTATGCTTGTTGCTTTATGATTTCATGACTTGTTTCTTTACAAGATTCCTATGCATAGGAAATGGGTTAGACTTAAATGTGTTTTAAATTTGCTTCTTGATGCTCTCTTTTACATCAATTCATATTTCTTTTGTGAGCAGCTTCTCAAACTATCAAGCCTAACTTAAAGACGTTAAAGAGAAGTACTTATTGGGAGATAACCCAAAAGTTTTCTTGAGTCTTGGAAGTTATTACTTCAGTAATGACCTATCCTTATCCATTTTGTTTTCTTTTTGTGCCAAGAATGACCTCTAATGAGAGGGAAGTAAAATTTGGGGAGTTGCTGTCCCGAAACAGATTTTTGTGCTCCACCATAAAAATTCGTGTAAAATCTCTGTTAGTCGGATTAAGCTGATATTTTATGAATAAATCTCCCAGTATGTTATATAACTTTCGTTAGTTCAACACCTTTTGATTTGAGCAACAGAAGGTCTTTGAAAAAATCGGTTTCTACCTGCTGGTCAGTTTTGACAGATTTCTGCCATTATTTGCATTTGCTTCTTATTGATTCCTTTTTGGGTTATTTTTGGGAAATTGAGCTTTCTGAGGGAATTGCTACAGTATCTAGTGTTTTTAGTGAAATTTTTGCTGTTCTAAAGCTAAACCCAAAGGTATATTATCTTTTGAATACACTAATGTTGCTAATTAAGATTGTGTGAAGTTTTTTATGAAGGAAAATTTTCAGGTGTAGAGAAAGAATGATGTAATGAGATGAAGAATGGACAAAAGTTCAAGCTTGGGGATGCCACCTTGTGTCACCCCAATAAATATTCAAGAGGTACAAGCGTCCAAGCTTAGGGATACCCAAGGCATCCCCTTCTTCATCAATAAAAATCTCAGGTCTTTCTAGACACTTCGTTTCTATTGTTTCATGCACTGTTGTGTTGTTCTTGGAGCGCCTTAGTTTTTGTTTTTTGGTTTTCATTTGCTTAGTTTGCTTGAATAAGTTGGTTGTATCCTAGCACACTTATTTTGGAGAGAGACACACTCTGTTTTCATTGCCTAGAACACTCTAGTTCTCATTCTTATTGTCTTGTGAGTGTTCTCTTTTGCTAGCACTGTGTTTAGCCTTAGTTTTCTTGTGCTTCACCTTAGAACTTTTTAGTTCTTCTTTGTGGATTTTTGAGACAATCTCACTGATTTTTATTGATTATTATCTTTGTGAGTTGTTTCAAATAAGTTGATTGGTGTTGGAGAAGAGTTGAAAGTTCTTTCTTGAGTAGTACAAGAGGAGCTTGCTTTGACTGTGACTTAGAATTTATCATGTCATGCTAGATGTTGTTTTGACCTTATGCTTAGTGTTTATTGCTGTAGCATGACTTGTTCCAAACAATTAGGATTGCTTAATGTGCCTTGAAGGAATCAAGAGTTGTTTTAGCATACAAAAGCATAGTATTGTGGTATTATCCTTTGATGCTTTGTTTGGGTTGACTTGGCACATGCTCACACCATGTTATGACTATGAACAAGTCACCATAGCCTTTATGATCATTTAGTCCTTGAATTGTGGTACCACTTTATGCTTTGATTAATAATGTTTTGTCGCTCTGCATGATTATGGATATTATTGCTCTCTTAGTTGGTCGCTCACAGTCTTTTGCTAACCTCCACTTGTATGAGTAAGCTCTAGTTATGCATCCAACTCCCAATAAACCAAGTTATTCCAAAGTGTCCACTATAAATTCCTATGCATGGTGTGTTACACCATTACAAGTATATTCTTGTTTCATCTACCTTCCAATTAAAAAGTCTCTTTGTTATGTGAAAACTTAGTGATTAAAGCTCTCACAAACTTGAGGCACACTTTATTTTTCTTGCCCCTAATAAACTTGAAACATTGTGTCATCTATGTTGTATATGCTTGCACTTATAGGTTGGGAATTAGCAGAACCGTGCTGTCACGGGGAATGCTTTCAACACCTATAAATATCTACCCACTTGATATCATGCTCTTTTGTTTATGGATATCGTCGGTGTGAAATAAAAGGGGAGCTTGTAAGTCCATGGAGTTATGTATATGTGTTAGAGAAACGCCTGGGCCGCTAGCTTAAGCCATGCCTAATCATGGTGGAAACTTGCAGCATCACCATAGTGAGCAATCTATGAAGCATTCTTCTTATAAAAAAGAGACAGAAAAAGAGATTGAGAAAAAGGAAAAAAAAGATGAGAAAACAGGAAAGAGAGAAAAATGCACCATTTTCCCATGGTAAATAAGAAGAGTGCTGAGATGCTCATTGTCTGCTTGCCTTGTCATTTTGATTATGGGATAGCTCCTATATCATGTGCAAGGGGTACCCCGTTGGCGGTTCTCTATGATACATATGTACTTACTATGACAAGAACTTACCGGTAACTAAACTTGAGTAGCATGAGGAGCGGCCCTCGTATTCAAAAGACATGAGATTGTGAACTTATACTTTGTCAAGCATATACTCCATAGTTTGTTCACTTTAACCTTAATCATTTCAAGATGCTTATGATAGACGAAATGAGGGAGCTGAAAGCTAACAAGTACCATAATTTTTGGAAGCTCTTTATGAGACTTGAAATCCCTGCTTCCCTTTATGAAGGGCCTTTCTTCCACTATTATATTGAGTCTCCACCTTCTATCCTTAGGCACCAATTAAGAGAGCATAGTTGCCATTCTTAGTCCTATGTGCATTTTCCCAAAACTTATTGATTCATAATGTTGGTATTGCTTGTTCTTAAATTATTTGTATCTAGTCACCCTTATGAACTTTGAAGGTGTCCTATGCATTTATGTTTTGCTACTCCAAGAGGGACAAGATGAATGCCACTATGCTATGTTTTCTATATGTGGAACAAACATGCGTCTCTCAATGCATTGTTATTCATGATCTTTGTTTGTATCCTTTCATGTTGCAGCATAGTTACTATGTCTTATTGTTAGAACTTCATATTTCATGCTCATGTTTAGAGTACTTTGATCCCATCTTTCAATGCTTGAAAATAGTTCGATCTAGATTGTGATGGTGCATGTCACCTCAAAAATTATTCTTTTTATCACTTACCTACTCGAGGACGAGCAGGAGTTAAGCTTGAGGATGCTTGATACGTCATAAACGTATCTATAATTTTTGATGATCCATGCTTGTTTTATATCATTTGTCTTATGCTTTGTCTACACTTTGAGGTATTTTTATACACTTTCTGGAACTTACCTATTGACAAGATGGCATAGTGCTAGTTGCCTATTTTCTACTATTTTTGGTTTTAGAAAAGATAAAAAATGAATATTCTCGGAATTGGATGGGACAAAAGCCAAATTTACTATTTTTTCTGGAACGAAACGGAAAATTGAAGCAGAGACGGAGTAGGGCACTAGGGTAGGCACACCCTAGGGTGGCGCGGGCCCACGTAGGCCGTGCCACCAGGGGATGTGGCCCCCCTGGCTGCCTCCTCGCCTTTCCCCTTCGCCTAAAAGAAGCCCCCGGGGAGAAAACCCTAGGGTATCCAGCAAAAATCCATGAAAAGTTCCTCTGCGCTGCCACCACTGTAGGGGAGATTCGGGGGACAGAAAGTCTCTGTTCCGGCACCCTGTCTGGACGGGGAAGTGCCCCTGGAGCCATCTCCACCGATCTCCACCACCATCTCCATCACCATTGCTGATTCCCATGATGAGGAGGGAGTAGTTCTTCCTCGAGGCTAAGGGCTCTACCTGTAGCTATGTGTTTATATCTCTCTCTATGCATGATCTTATTGTAATCATGAGCTTTGTAATCAAGTAGTTCTACTTTGCTAATCAAGTGCTTCAATAGATCTCTGCTCTCCCCACGTGTGTGAAAGTGACAGCGTGCACGCCATGGTGGCACTTAGGCTAGAGTTTATAAATACTTATAATGAGTATATTTTGAGTTGGTTGTCTTTATGAAATTGTGGTGTTTGTTGGAACCATCTAGCGCTCAAGGTGATAGTGTGGGGTTATCTAGATGGGGAAGGTGGACTTTGACGAGTGCTGTTATAGCCCTACCATGTATTAGAGTGTCCAACCGAAGAGTAGTTCAGGGTAGTATCATGAAGAGAATATATTTATATGAGAGTGTTCACTAGTTAAATTATGATCCCTAGGCCTTGTTTCTAAGCATTAAAACACCATTTGCATCTAGAATTGTTGCATGTTTTCTTGATTCCATCTTTATTTCAGTTTTCCTTTAGTCTCTCCCACGTCAACAACAAGTCAGAATCTCTTTTCTGGCACCATTACCACTTGTATTTCACTATCTCTTCGCCGAACTAGTGCACCTATACACCTGACAAGTGTATTGGGTGTGTTGGGGACACAAGAGACTTCTTGTATCTTGATTGCAGGTTTGCTTGAGAGGGATAACTTTGACCACTTCCTCCCTGAGTTCGATTAACCTTGAGTAATCCACTTAAGGGAAACATGCTGCTGTTCTACAAACCTCGGCACTTGGAGGCCCAATAACTATCTACAAGAATAGAAGTGCGTAGACATCAAACACCGAAAGAAAAGGAACCATCATAGGAGTATAGCTCGGGTGAGATCCCTAAAGAAACTGCCAGGTATTGGAGAACCTGTCGTCCAACAGAACCATATAGCGATAGACATTCTTGTCCTCCTCCCTAACACGACCTTGTACCACCTCCTCGAGGGCCAGCTCCCTCTGCACCGATAGTGGACCACGCGACAACCACCAAAGAAGCTATGTGTCGACAACGAGACATGGATTCCTCACCAAGCTACGTGTCCCAGCAGGTAGCACCTCTCAGTGCCAGCCCGGTGGAGCCTAGTCTCGGACATGCCCGGTAGGGCCCAGTCCTCTGTCGTTGCCGCCGAGTCGACGACGAGGATGTGGGATGGTCATAACCTAAACACTAAATTAAATCCAAACACTAAATTAAACATAAACAATCATAACCTAAACACTAAATTAATCCCCTAAACTAAATCATAACATAAACACAATCATAACCTAAAAACTTAATTAAACACTAAATATTCTCCCTAAACTAAATTAAAAATAAACACTAAATATTATCCCTAAACTAAACACTAAATTATTAGATCAAGTAAACTAAACACTAACTAAAATCTCTAAACTAAATTAAACCTAAACCTAAACACTAAATATTATTCCTAAACCTAAACTAAACACTAAATTTTTAGATCAACTAAACTAAACACTAACTAAAATATCTGAACTAAATTAAAGCGGAAACCTAAACTAAACACTAAATGGGATACAACGCAGGAGGTCACCTCGGGGGCGACATGTTTAGGAGACCGCGGGGGCGGCACCGGTAGGGAGACAGCGGGGACGACGTGGGGCGGCGGTGCTCCTCATCTCCACGGGCGTGGCTCGACATGGAGGCGGCTTATCTCCACGGGCGCGGGCGATGACGTCTCCCCACTAGCACGGGCGACGCCGATGAGAGGAAGATGAAGAATGTGTGCTCCGGGTGGTCGCTTGAACCGGGGTGAGTGGGTGGGTATTTATACCTACCCACCTTTAGCCCTGGTTTGAGCTACAAACCGGGACTAAAGGGTACCCTTTAGTCCCGGTTTGTAGCTCAAACCGGGGCTAAAGGTGTTTTCGGCCACCATGTTTCATGCGCGAGCCACACCCCTTTAGTCCCGGTTTGAGCCACAAACCGGGATTAAAGGTTCTTTTTGGAAATCTTTTTGAGAATCAATACTAATAATTAAGAAAAATATATATTATATATCAAAATTTTCGAAAAAGAAGATCTATAATTTAAATATATTATCATACTCTGTTATACAACTAATATTTTATGCATATTTTCAATAAAAATGCATTAACTAATTTTTTTGCATATTTTTAATTAAAATATTAACCATTTTGCCATTTTGAATTAAAAATGCATTAAGTCATATCTTTTGCATACTTTCGAATCTGATAAAACTTTCAACATAAAAAGTGTTTAAATTTGATTAACTAATCCAAAAACATTTTCTGTTTTTTAAAATAGTTAGTCTAACTATTAAAACTAGTAACTGGGACTAAAGATATTTTGGGGGCCTTTAGTCCCGGTTGGAGCCACTAACCGGGACTAAAGATATTTCCCGCCATTCTCAGAGACGTTGATGACCCACAAGTATAGGGGGTGTATCTTAGTACTTTTGATAAATAGGAGTGTCGATCCCAACGAGGAGCAGAAGGTGCTGACTAGTGGTACTGTCTCAAGAGTTCTCTATAAATACTTAGCAAACGGATTTTTAGGGGTTTTTGATAAAGCAAGGAAATAAAGTGCAAGTAATAAAGACATCAAATAATTGCTGAAAGTGGCCCAATCCTTTCTTAGCAAAGGACAAGCCGGAGGAAATACTAATGAGGACCAAACATTCTCGAGGACACATGGGAATACTGACAAGTGCTTTCGTTTCATATAGCTGATTAATCTTCTTTGGTTTTATAAGTGTTGTGTCGGTGAACCTGTGCTAGTGTACCGACCTTACTTGTACTAATACATACTTGTGATTAAACCCCTTGCAAGCATCCACAACTACAAGAAAGCAATTAAGATAAAAACCTAACCACAACCTTAAACTCTGAGATCCTACACTCCCTTGTGTAATGGTTTCCTCGCGGGGGTTCAGATTTCTGTTACTCCGGCAACCCCACAATTAGTATCCAAATACACAATGCATTCCCCTAGGCCCATAAATGGTGAAGTATCATGTAGTCGACGTTCACATGACACCACTAGAAGAATAGCACCACAACGTAAATATTAAACCATTGAATAATACCTCAACACAATTCCAGTACTAACAACATGACTCCTCCCATGTACTCAAGAACTAAACGAAATACTCACGAGACATCATATGGATCAAGATTACAGATCATATGATGATGTATAACAATCTGAACATAAACAATAATTCAATGGTTCCACTCACAAGCATCAACTACAATAGTAATCAACACCGGGAAAGTTTCCCCTAAGAACTATGCAAGATTCAACACAATTGTTACAGCGGGATGGAGTGGTGATGATGGTGCTGGTGGAGATGATGTTGTGGATGATGATGATGATCCCGATGAATAAAGGGTTTCGCGGCATAGTAAATCAAAATTTTCTATGGAGCGAACAGAGGGAAAGCAAAGATCTAATCTAGGAGATGCAAACAACGAGAGAGATTGGATTAGATCTTCATACCCTTGAAGATTCGCACAGCGGAACGTTCGTCGGAACGTGGGTGATGTAGTCGTACTCGCTTCTCCTCCTCGCGATCCGATCCGATCTAGCACCACAAGTGGCGGTGCCTCCGTGAGATGCACACGTGCAGCACCTCGACGTCTCCTCCTTCCTCGGACCAGCAAGTATGCTGGAGAGATAGATTGGATCTACAACACGACGGCGTGGTGTATATGGTGGAGAATTTCTGCAGCAGGGCTTCGCCTACAAACAGTCGGGAGGGAGAGAGGAAAGCTAGCAAGGCGGCTAGGGTTTGGAGGAGAGGTGTAGGAGTTTGGTGCGCCCCACCCCTCTTTATATAGAGGGGGGCGCAGCCCTAGCCCCTCCCCCAAGCCCAAAGGATAAGGAGTGGGGGGCATGGACTCTCCCCTCTTCTAGAAACCCTATCTCTAGTTTAAACGATTTAAACTCTCTAGGATCGGCTGGGCCCTATGGGGCCTTGTGCCCCTGGCCCAATGCGGCCAGGACACTCCCTCATAGGCCCATGCCCCCTCCCGGAAGGTGGGGCCACGTTGGTCCCCTTCCGGAAGGTTCTAGAAGCTTCCGGTACAATACCGATTAACCCGGAACATTTCCGAACTCCAAAAACTGCACTGCCTTATATGAATCTTATTCTCCGGACCATTCCGGAACCTCTCGTGATGTCCCGGATCCCATCCGAGACTCCAAACAAAAATTCATAAACCAATTATCCAATCTATCCTAGCGTCAAGACACGTTAAGTGTGTGACCCTGCGGGTTCGAGAATATGCAGACATGATCTTCTATCAATAATCAACAACGGGGTCTGGGCACCCATATTGACTCCCACACATTCATCGATGATCATATCGGATGAATCACGATGCCAGGATTCAATCAATCCCATATATATATTCCCTTCGTCTCGCGATATTTTACTTGCCCGAGATTCGATCGTCGATACCGTCATACCTAGTTCAATCTCGTTCACAGCAAGTACTTTACTCGTTCCGTAATCCGATATCACTTTGTGATTAACTCCTTAACCACATGCTTGCAAGCGGTGTTGATATCGATTACCGAGTGGGCCCGAAGTATATCTCTCTGACTTGGGAGGGACAAATTCCATCTCGATACATACAACCCAACAGATACTTTCCGATCACCTGAGAGACACCTTTATGATCACCTTCTCATAGGATGACGTTTGATGACCTCAAAGCTTTCTTCCGATACCAGGGAGTTGTATTATCTCATGGTCTAAGGAATACAATATTTGACATAATAAAAGCTTCGCAAAGACGAACACGATGACACGATCTAATTCCTTTGCTTAGTTTGGGTCTGTCCATCATATCATTCTCCAATGAAATGATCTCATTATCAATTGACAACTCATGTCTATGGTTAGGAAACCTTAACCATCATTGATCAATGAGCTAGTCCTTAGAGGCGTACCAGGGACACGGTGTTGTTCACAAACCACACAAGTATTAATGTTTCCGCTTAATACAATTCTAGCATGGAATATAAACTTTATCATGAACATGAATTATAATAATAACATCTCTATTATTGCCTCTAGGGCATAAATCCAACAGTCTCCCACTTGCACTAGAGTCAATAATCTAGTTTACATCTGGTAACAATCTCACACCCATGGCACTGAGGTGTTGATCATGTTTTACACGTGGAAGAGGTTTAGTCAATGGATCTGCGACATTCAGATCTGTATGTACTTTGCTAATCTTCAGATCTCCATCTGCAATATAATCTCGGATTATATGAAACTTGCGGTTGATATGCTTGGTCTTTGGATGATATCTTGGTTCCTTAGCGAGTGCTATGGCGCCAGTGTTGTCACACAATATCTCCAGTGGGTCCAATGCACTTGCAACCACGCCAAGCTCAGTGATGAAGTTTCTGATCCAAACTCCTTCACTTGACGCTTCTGCAGCAGCCATGTATTCCGCTTCTACTGTAGATCCCGCGATCACGCTTTGCTTGCAGCTTCTCTAGCTCACAGCTCCTCCATTCAAAATATAAACGTATCCTGTCTGAGATTTGGAATCATCCTTGTCGGTGTCAAAACTAGCGTCGACGTAACCTTTTACGACAAGCTGTTCATCACCCCCATAGACTAAGAACATTTCTTTAGTCCTATTTAGGTACTTTAGGATGTTCTTCACGGCTGTCCAGTGTTCCACTCCTGGATCACTTTGATATCTGCTCGTCAAACTAAGAGCATTGGACACATCCGGTCTAGTACACAGCATGGCATACATGATAGAACCTATGGCCGAGGCATAAGGCACTTTGCTCATAGCTTCCCTATCATTTACCGTAGCTGGACACTGAGCCTTGCTCAATATCTTACCTGACAACATAGGCACTGAACCTTTCTTTGCCTTATCCATTCTGAACCTTTTCAGAACTTTGTCTAGGTATGTACTCTGGCTTAAAGCTATTAGGCGTCTTTGTCTATCTCTATAGATCTTGATGCCCAATATATAAGCAGCTTCACCTAGGTCTTTCATTGAAAAACACTTGTTCAAATAACTCTTCACATCGTTAAGCATGTTGATGTTATTTCCGATAATCAATATGTAATCCACATATAGTACCAGAAACGTCACCGAGATCCCACTCACTTTCTTGTAGATACAAGCTTCGTAGCAATTTGGAACAAATCCAAAGCTCTTGATCACTTGATCAAAACGAAGGTTCCAACTCCGAGATGCTTGCTTCAGTCCATAAATGGAACGCTGGAGTTTGCATACTTTACTAGCATCCTTAGGATCGACAAAACCTTCGGGTTGCATCATATACAACTCTTCATCAATGTTGCCATTGAGGAAAGCAGTCTTGACATCCATCTGCCATATTTCATAATCATGAAACGCAGCAATTGCTAATAAAATCCGAATGGACTTAAACATTGCTACGGGAGAGAAAGTCTCATCGTAGTCAACACCTTGAACTTGTCGAAAACCTTTCGTGACAAGTCGTGCTTTATAGACGGTAACATTACTATCCGCGTCCGTTTTCTTCTTGAAGATCCATTTGCACTCAACGGCCTTTCGGTCGCTAGGAGGGTCCACCAAAGTCCATACTTGGTTTTCGCTCATGGATCCCAATTCGGATTTCATGGCTTCTAGCCATTTCTCAGAGTCTGGGCTCATCATCGCTTCCTCATAGTTCGTAGGTTCACTGTCTTCTACTAACAAGACAGTCAAGACAGGGTTGCCGTACCACTCAGGAGGGGCACGCGACCTTGTCGACCTGCGACGTTCAGTAGCAGCATCGTCCGAAGCTTCATGATCCTTGTCATTAGCTTCCTCTATTGTTGGTGCAGGCGGCACTGGAACAATTTCAGGTGCTGCGCTACTCTCCAATTCAAGAGAAGGTTCAATAACCTCGTCAAGCTCTACTTTCCTCCCACTCACTTCTTTCGAGAGAAACTCCTTCTCAAGAATGGAACCGTTCTTTGCGACAAACACTTTGCCTTCGGTTCTGTGATAGAAGGTATACCCAATAGTTTCCTTAGGGTATCCTATGAAGACGCATTTCTCCGCTTTGGGTTCGAGCTTGTCCGGCATCAACTTCTTGACGTAAGCTTCGCATCCCCAAACTTTAAGAAACGACAACTTAGGTTTAGCACCAAACCACAGTTCATACGGTGTCGTCTCAACGGATTTAGATGGTGCCCTATTTAAAGTGAATGCAGCGGTTTCTAATGCATAACCCCAAAATGGTAACGGCAAATCAGTAAGAGACATCATTGATCGGACCATATCTAATAGGGTTCGATTCCGGCGTTCAGACACACCATTGCGCTGTGGTGTTCCGGGTGGCGTGAGTTGTGAAACGATTCCACTTGCTTTAAGATGCGTGAGAAAATCATAACTCAAATATTCACCTCCATGATCGGATCGTAGAAACTTAATCTTTCTGTTACGATGGTTCTCCACTTCATTCTGAAATTCCTTGAACTTTTCAAATGTTTCAGATTTATGTTTCATTAAATAGATATACCCATATCTACTTAAGTCATCGGTAAAAGTAAGGAAATAGCGATATCCACCGCGCGTCGAAATACTCATCGGTCCGCATACATCGGTATGTATGATTTCCAACAAGTCCGTTGCTCGCTCCATCATACCGGAGAACGGGGTTTTGATCATCTTGCCCATGAGGCATGGTTCGCATGTGTCAAATGATTCAAAATCAAGAGACTCCAAAAGTCCATCAGAATGGAGTTTCTTCATGCGCTTTACTCCAATATGACCTAGACGACAGTGCCACAAATAAGTAGTATTATCACTATCTACTTTGCATCTCTTAGCCTCAAATGTTATGGATGTGTGTTTCATCCCTTTCGAGATTTAGAAGAAATAAACAACCATTCACAAGAGGTGCATGACCATAAAAGATGTTACTCATATAAATAGAACAACCATTATTCTCCGATTTAAATGAATAACCGTCTTGCAATAAACACGATCCAGAAATGATGTTCATGCTCAACGCAGGCACATAATAACATTTATTAAGGTTTAAAACTAATCCCGAAGGTAAAACTAAGGAGAGCGTGCCGACGGCCATCACATCAACTCTTGATCCGTTGCCAACGCGCATCGTCACCTCATCCCTCGCAAGCCGCCGTCTATTTCGTAGCTCCTGTTTCGAGTTACAAATATTAGCAAACTGAACCGGTATCAAATACCTAGGCACTACAACGAGGTCTAGTAAGGAAAACATCAATAACATGTATATCAAATATACCTTTTGAAGGGTTTCGCGGCATAGTAAATCAAAATTTTCTACGGAGCGAACAGAGGGAAAGCCAAGATCTAATCTAGGAGATGCAAACAACGAGAGAGATTGGATTAGATCTTCATACCCTTAAAGATTCGCACAGCGGAACGTTCGTCGGAACGTGGTGATGTAGTCGTACTCGCTTCTCCTCTCGCGATCCGATCCGATCTAGCACCACAAGTGGCGGTGCCTCCGTGAGATGCACACGTGCAGCACCTCGACGTCTCCTCCTTCCTCGGACCAGCGAGTATGGTGGAGAGATAGATTGGATCTACAACACGACGGCGTGTGTGTATATGGTGAGAATTTCTGCGCAGGCTTCGCCTACAAACAGTCGGGAGGGAGAGAGGAAGGTAGCAAGGCTGCTAGGGCTTGGAGGAAGGTGTGTGGGGGAGGGGCGCACCACCCCTCTATATATAGAGGGGGGGGCGGCCAGCCCTTGCCCCTCCTCCAAGCCTATCTCTAGTTTCAACAATTTAAACTCTCCCTTATCTAGGAAATCCTATCTCTAGTTTAAACGATATTTAAACTCTCCCTTATCTAGAAAATTCTATCCCGAGATTTAAAAGAGTCAAATCTCTCTAGAATCGGCTGGGCCCTATGGGGCCTTGTGCCCCTGGCCCAATGCGGCCAGGACACTCCCTCTAGGCCCATGACCCCCTCCCGGAAGGGGGGCCACGTTGGTCCCCTTCCGGAAGGTTCTAGAGCTTCCGGTACAATACCCGATTAAACCCGGAACAATTCCGAACTCCAAAAAACTGCACTGCCTTATATGAATCTTATCTCCAGACCATTCCGGAACCCTCGTTATTCCCGGATCCCATCCGAGACTCCGAACAAAAATTCATAAACCAATTATCCAATCTATCCTAGCGTCGAGATACGTTAAGTGTGTGACCCTGCGGGTTTCGAGAATATGCAGACATGATCTTCTATCAATAATCAACACGGGGTCTGGCAACCCATATGACTCCCACACATCATCGATGATCATATCGGATGAACCACGATGCCAGGATTCAATCAATCCCATATATATTCCCTTCGTCTCGCGATCTTTTACTTGCCCGAGATTCGATCGTCGGTACCGTCATACCTAGTTCAATCTCGTTCACAGCAAGTACTTTACTCGTTCCGTAATCCGATATCACTTTGTGATTAAATCCTTAACCACATGCTTGCAAGCGGTGTTGATATCGATTACCGAGTGGGCCCGAAGTATATCTCTCCGACTTGGGAGGGACAAATTCCATCTCGATACATACAACCCAACAGATACTTTCCGATCACCTGAGAGACCCCTTTATGATCACCCTCTCATAGGATGACGTTGATGACCTCAAAGCTTTCTTCGATACCAGGGAGTTGCATTATCTCATGGTCTAAGGCTACAATATTGGACATAGGAAAAAAGCTTCGCAAAGACGAACACGATGACACGATCTAATTGCTCTGCTTTGTTGGTTTATCCACCATATCATTCTCCCAATGATATGATCTCATTATCAATTGACAACTCATGTCTATGGTTAGGAAACCTTAACCATCATTGATCAATGAGCTAGTCCATAGAGGCGTACTAGGGACACGGTGTTGTTTACAAACCCACAAGTATTAAAGTTTCCGCTTAATACAATTCTAGCATGGAATATAAACTTTATCATGAACAAGAATTATAATAATAACATCTTTATTATTGCCTCTAGGGCATAATTCCAACAGTCCCCACTTGCACTAGAGTCAATAATCTAGTTTACATTTGGCAACAATCTCACACCCATGGCACTGATGGTGTTGATCATGTTTTATACGTGGAAGAGGTTTAGTCAATGGATCTGCGACATTCAGATCTGTATGTTACTTTGCTAATCTTCAGATTCTCCATCTGCAATATAATCTCGGATTATATGAAAACTGCGGTTGATATGCTTGGTCTTTGGATGATATCTTGGTTCCTTAGCGAGTGCTATGGCGCCAGTGTTGTCACACAAATCTCCAGTGGGTCCAATGCACTTGGAACCACGCCAAGCTCAGTGATGAAGTTTCTGATCCAAACTCCTTCACTTGACGCTTCTGCAGCAGCCATGTATTCCGCTTCTTCTACTGTAGATCCCGCGATCACGCTTTGCTTGCAGCTTCTCCAGCTCACAGCTCCTCCATTCAAAATATAAACGTATCCTGTCTGAGATTTAGAATCATCCTTGTCGGTGTCGAAACTAGCATCGACGTAACCTTTTACGACAAGTTGTTCATCACCCCCATAGACTAAGAACATTTCTTTAGTTCTATTTAGGTACTTTAGGATGTTCTTCACGGCTGTCCAGTGTTCCACTCCTGGATCACTTTGATATCTGCTCGTCAAACTAAGAGCATTGACACACTCCGTCTAGTACACAGCATGGCATACATGATGGAACCTATGGCGAGGCATAAGGCACTTTGCTCATAGCTTCCCTATCATTTACCGTAGCTGGACATGAGCCTTGCTCAATATCTTACCTGACAACATAGGCACTGAACCTTTCTTTGCCTTATCATTCTGACCTTTTCAGAACTTTGTCTAGGTATGTACTCTGGCTTAAAGCTATCAGGCGTCTTTGTCTATCTCTATAGATCTTGATGCCCAATATATAAGGAGCTTCACCTAGGTCTTTCATTGAAAACACTGTTCAAATAACTTCACATCGTTAAGCATGTTGATGTCATTTCCGATAATCAATATGTCATCCACATACAGTACCAGAACATCACCGAGCTCCCACTCACTTTCTTGTAGATGCAAGCTTCGTAGCAATTTGGAACAAATCCAAAGCTCTTGATCACTTGATCAAAACGAAGGTTCCAACTCCGAGATGCTTGCTTCAGTCCATAAATGGAACGCTGAAGTTTGCATACTTACTAGCATCCTTAGGATCGACAAAACCCTCGGGTTGCATCATATACAACTCTTCATCAATGTTGCCATTGAGGAAAGCAGTCTTGACATCCATCTGCCATATTTCATAACATGAAACGCAGCAATTGCTAATAAAATCCGAATGGACTAAACATCGCTACGGAGAGAGAAAGTCTCATCGTAGTCAACACCTTAATTGTCGAAAACCTTTTGCGACAAGCCGTGCTTTATAGACGGTAACATTACCATCCGCGTCCGTTTTCTTCTTGAATATCCATTTGCACTCAACGGACTTTCGGTCTCTAGGAGGATCCACCAAAGTCCATATTTGTTTTCGCTCATGGATCCCAATTCGGATTTCATGGCTTCAGCCATTTCTCAGAGTCTGGGCTCATCATCGCTTCCTCAGTTCGTAGGTTCACTATCTTCTACCAACAAGACAGTCAAGACAGGGTTTGCCGTACCATCAGGAGGGGCACACGACCTTGTCGACCTGCGACGTTAGTAGCAGCATCGTCCGAAGCTCATGATCCTTGTCATTAGCCTCCTCTATTTTGGTGCAGGCGGCACTGGAACAATTTCAGGTGCTGCGCTCTAACTTCCAATTCAAGAGAAGGTTCAATAACCTCGTCAAGCTCTACTTTCCTCCCACTCACTTCTTTCGAGAGAAACTCCTTCTCAAGAAAGGAACCGTTCTTTGCGACCAAACACTTTGCCTTCGGTTCTGTGATAGAAGGTATACCCAATAGTTTCCTTAGGGTATCCTATGAAGACCATTTCTCCGCTTTGGGTCGAGCTTGTCCGGCATCAACTTCCTGACATAAGCTCGCATCCCCAAACTTTAAGAAACGACAACTTAGGTTTAGCACCAAACCACAGTTCATACGGTGTCGTCTCAACGGATTTAGATGTGCCCTATTTAAAGTGAATGCAGCGGTTTCTAATGCATAACCCCAAAATGATAACGGCAAATCAGTAAGAGACATCATCGATCGGACCATATCTAATAGGGTCGATTCCGGCGTTCAGACAACCATTGCGCTGTGGTGTTCGGGTGGCGTGAGTTGCGAAACAATTCCGCTTGCTTTAAGATGCGTGAGAAATCATAACTCAAATATTCGCCCCACGATCGGATCGTAAAAACTTAATCTTTTGTTACGATGGTTCTCCACTTCATTCTGAAATTCTTTGAACTTTTCAAACGTTTCATATTTATGTTTCATTAAATAGCTATACCCATATCTACTACGTCATAGGTAAAAGTGAGGAAATAGCGATATCCACCGGCGTCGAAACCTCATCGGTCCGCATACATCGGTATGTATGATTTCCAACAAGTCCGTTGCTCGCTCCATCATACCGGAACGGGGGTTTTGATCATCTTGCCCATGAGGCATGGTTCGCATGTGTCAAATGATTCAAAATCAAGAGACAAAAGTCCATCAGAATGGAGTTTCTTCATGCGCTTTACTCCATATGACCTAGACGACAGTGCCACAAATAAGTAGTATTATCACTATCTACTTGCATCTCTTAGCCTCAATGTTATGGATGTGTGTTTCATCCCTTTCGAGATTAGAAGAAATAAACCATTCACAAGAGGTGCATGACCATAAAAGATGTTACTCATATAAATAGAACAACCATTATTCTCCGATTTAAATGAATAACCGTCTTGAATAATAAACACGATCCAGAAATGATGTTCATGCTCCACGCCGGCACATAATAACATTTATTAAGGTTTAAAACTAATTCCCGAGGTAAAACTAAGGAGAGCGTGCCGACGGCCATCACATCAACTCTTGATCCGTTGCCAACGCGCATCGTCACCTCATCCCTCGCAAGCCGCCGTCTATTCCGTAGCTCCTGTTTCGAGTTACAAATATTAGCAACTGAACCGGTATCAAATACCCAGGCACTACAACGAGGGCTAGTAAGGAAAACATCAATAACATGTATATCAATATACCTTTGATGGTTGCCAGCCTTCTTGTCCGCTAAGTACTTCGGACAGTTGCGCTTCCAGTGACCCTTGTCCTTGCAATAGAAGCACTCTGTCCGGCTTGGGACTAGACCTGAGCTTCTTCTCAGCAGGGGCATTGCGCTTGCCGCCGCCCTTCTTGAAGGGCTTCTTTGCTCCCTTACCTTTCTTAAAGGAGGCTTGTGACCATCAACACCTGTTCCCTTTGATGTCCACTTCCGCAGCCTTCAGCTTTGCGAAGAGCTCGGTGATCGTATCAGTGGAACCAATCTGATTATGAGTCACTACAAACTTTTGTAGCTGGGAGGGAGTGATTGCAGAACCTTGTCAATCTTGAGCTCCTCTGGAATCGTGCATTCCAGTTGCTCAAGGCGTTGAGTGTCGCCGACATCTTTATGGCGTGCTCACTAACGGAACTCCCTTCCTCCATCTTGCAGTTAAAGAACTTCTCAGGATCTCATATCTCTCAGAACGGGCTTGAGTCTGAAACATGGTTTTTAGCTCCTCGAGAATCTCAAAGGGCCCGGGATAGGTTTCAAAACGATTTTGAAGCTTCGGTTCCATAGCAAACAACATGGTGCTCTTAATCACACCATAATCATTTTTGCGCGACTGATAGACAGCTTCTCATCAGCCTGCGCAGTTGCAGCAGGGGGGTCACCTAACGCTTTACCAAGGACATAGTCCTTTTGTCCGCCAGACAGAATGATTCTTAGATTGCGGAACTAATTGGTGAAGTTAGACCATTGTTTCTAAGCTTTCCTTCTCAGCAAAACGTTGAAGTTGAAGTTGGATTTGGCCATGTGATCTACAGTATTTGCAAGTACAATTTAGACTATGTTCATGATAAATAGTTCAACTTAATCAAATTACTAGATGAACTCCCACTAAATTCAACCATCCCTCAAGTTGTTTAGTGAACACGATCCAAAATCACCACACCTAATCCGATCATCACGAGAAGAGGATGTGGTTTCAATGGTGGACAACAAAGTGTCGATCATATCATTCATATGACTCATGCTTAACCTTTCGGTTCTTGTGTTCCGAGGCCATGTCTGTACATGCTAGGCTTGTCAAGTTAGACCCAAGTATTTCCGCGTGTGCAAAAACTGGCTTGCACCCGTTGTATGTGAGCGTAGAGTCTATAGCACCCGATCATCACGTGATGCTTGAAACCGACGAACTTTCGCAGGTGCATACTTGGGGAGAACACAGTTTTATCTTGATCTCTAAGTGAGGAATCATTTATAATGCTACCGTCGTGATCTAAGCATTATAAGATACATAAGGGATAAACATCACATGCATATAACTTTATGTGACATGGTATAGCCATCTCTTCGCGCAATGATTCCATCTTGTGCGTTCCGGCATGATCTCCATCACTCCCCCATGATTGCCTCCACCACGAATAGCAAACTACAACTATTGCTAACTACTTAGCGATAAAGAAAGCTATTACATGGCGTATAAGAAGTTGACTCGCAGGTCATACACAATTATAAAGACAACCATATGGCTCCTGCGGTTGTGTACTCATCACAGCAAGTCATGAAATATACAAAACATGATCATCACATACAATATACACATCACATCTTGGGCCATACCATATCACAGAAAAACACTCCCTGCAAAAACAAGTTAGACGCCTCTACTTGTTGTTGCATGTTTACGTGGCTTATGGAGTAGAGCTTAAAAACGATTCTTACCTACGAAAAGCCACAACGGTGATATTCTGGTTGCCAAACTCCGGTCTTAATCCCATGAAAACTATAGTGAGAGAAACTGACATCCACCAGCCGCATGTGTGGTACAAGCCACACGTCAAGTGCGGAGCCGGTCGCCGAACGACGTCGCGTAAGGTTGGCCTGGACCGCTTCAATCTCACTATCCCGCGTCATAAGAAGAACACAAACAAGAGGCTTGCAACAGAAAACATCAACGCCCGCAACAACCATGTTGCGTTCTACTCGTGAACACATCTACGCATAGATCTAGCTCTGATACCACTGAAGGGTTTCGCGGCATAGTAAATCAAAATTTTACGGAGCGAACAGAGGAAAGCCAGATCTAATCTAGGAGATGCAAACAACGAGAGAGATTGGATTAGATCTTCATACCCTTGAGATTCGCACAGCGGACCTTCGTCGGAACGTGGGTGATGTAGTCGTACTCGCTTCTCCTCCTCGCGATCCGATCCGATCTAGCACCACAAGTGGCGGTGCCTCCGTGAGATGCACACGTGCAGCACCTCGACGTCTCCCCTCCTCGGACCAGCGAGTATGGTGGAGAGATAGATTGGATCTACAACACGACGCGTGGTGTATATGGTGGAGCATTTCTGCTGCACGGCTTCGCCTACAAACAGTCGGGAGGGAGAGAGGAAGGTCGCAAGGCTGCTAGGGCTTGAGGAAGGTTGTGTGGGGGAGGGGCGCACCACCCCTCTATATATAGAGGGGGGGCGGCCAGCCCTTGCCCCTCCTCCAAGCCTATCTCTAGTTTAAACAATTAAACTCTCCTTATCTAGAATCCTATCTCTAGTTTAAACGATTTAAACCTCTCCCTTACCTAGAAATTCTATCCCGAGATTTAAACGAGTCAAATCTCTCTAGAATCGGCTGGGCCCTATGGGGCCTTGTGCCCCTGGCCCAATGCGGCCAGGACACTCCCTCATAGGCCCATGCCCCCCTCACGGAAGGTGGGCCACGTTGGTCCCCTCCGGAAGGTTCTAGAAGCTTCCGGTACAATACCGATTACCCGGAAAATTCCGACCCCAAAAACGGTTACTGCCTATATGAATCTTATTCTCCGGGACCATTCCGGAACCTCTCGTGATACCCGGATCCCATCCGAGACTCCGAACAAAAATTCATAAACCAATTATCCAATCTATCCTAGCGTCGAGATTACGTTAAGTGTGTGACCCTGCAAGTTCGAGGAATATGCAGACATGATCTTCTATCAATAATCAAACAGCGGGGTCTGGGCACCCATATTGACTCCCACACATTCATCGATGATCATATCGGATGAACCACGATGCCAGGATTCAATCAATCCCATATCTCTTATTCCCTTCGTCTCGCATATTTTACTTGCCCGAGATTCGATCGTCGGTACCGTCATACCTAGTTCAATCTCGTTCACAGCAAGTACTTTACTCGTTCCGTATCCGATATCACTTTGTGATTAACTCCTTAACCACATGCTTGCAAGCGGTTTGTTGAATCGATTACCGAGTGGGCCCGAAGTATATCTCTCCGACTGGGGAGGGACAAATTCCATCTCGATACATACAACCCAACGGATACTTTCCGATCACCTGAGAGACACTTTATGATCACCCTCTCATAGGATGACGTTTGATGACCTCAAAGCTTTCTTCCGATACCAGGAGTTGCATTATCTCATGGTCTAAGGAATACAATATTTGACATAGGAAAAGCTTCGCAAAGACGAACACGATGACACGATCTAATTGCTCTGCTTTTTTGGGTCTATCCACCATATCATTTCTCCATGATATGATTCTCATTATCAATTGACAACTCATGTCTATGGTTAGGGAACCTTAACCATCATTGATCAATGAGCTAGTCCATAGAGGCGTACTAGGGACACGGTGTTGTTTACAAACCACACAAGTATTAAAGTTTCCGCTTAATACAATTCTAGCATGGAATATAAACCTTTATCATGAACAAGATTATAATAATAACATCTTTATTATTGCCTCTAGGGCATAATTCCAACACCTTTGATGGTGCCATCCTTCTTGTCCGCTAAGTACTTCGGACAGTTGCGCTTCCAGTGACCCTTGTCCTTGCCATAGAAGCACTCAGTGTCCGGCTTAGGACCAGACTTGAGCTTCTTCTCAGCAGGAGCATTGCACTTGCCGCCGCCCTTCTTGAAGGGCTTCTTTGCTCCCTTACCTTTCTTAAGGAGGGCTGTTGACCATCAACACATGATTATCCTTTTTGATGTCCACCTCCGCAGCCTTCAGCTTTGCGAAGAGCTCGGTGATCGTATCAGTGGAGCCAATCTGCTTATGAGTCACTACAAAACTTTGTAGTGGGAGGGAGTGATTGCAGAACCCTGTCAATCTTGAGCTCCTCTGGAATCGTGCATTCCAGTTGCTCAAGGCGTTGAGTGTAGCCCGACATCTTTATGGCGTGCTCACTAACGGAACTCCCTTCCTCCATCTTGCAGTTAAAGAACTTTCAGAGATCTCATATCTCTCAGAACGGGCTTGAGTATGAAACATGGTTTCAGCTCCTCGAGAATCTCAAAGGGCCGGGATAGGTTTCAAAACAATTTGAAGTTCCGCTTCCATAGCAAACAACATGGTGCTCTTAATCACACCATAATCATCTTTGCGCGACTGATAGACAGCTTTCTCATCAGCCGGCGCAGTTGCAGCAGGGGGGTCACCTAACGCTTTCCAAGGACAAGTCCTTTGTCCCCAGACAGAATGATTCTTAGATTGCGGAACCAATGGTGAAGTTTAGACCCATTGTTTCTAAGCTTTTCCTTCTCAGCAAAAACGTTGAAGTTGAAGTTGGATTTGGCCATGTGATCATATATTTGCAAGTACAATTAGACTATGTTCATGATAAATAGTTTCAACTTAATCAAATTACTAAATGAACTCCCACTAAATTCAACATCCCTCAAGTTTGTTTAGTGAACACGATCCAAATTCACCACACTAATCCGATCATCACGAGAAGAGATGTGGTTTCAATGGTGGACAACAAAGTGTCGATCATCATTCATATGATCATGCTTAACCTTTCGGTTCTTGTGTTCCGAGGCCCATGTCTGTACATGCTAGGCTCGTCAAGCTAGACCCAGTATTTCCGCGTGTGCAAAACTGGCTTGCACCCGTTGTATGTGAGCGTTAGAGTCTATAGCACCCGACTCTCACGTGATGCTTGGACACGACGAACTTTCGCAACGGTGCATACTTGGGAGAACACAGTTTTATCTTGATCTTTAAGTGAGGAATCATCTTATAATGCTACCGTCGCGATCTAAGCATAATAAGATAACATAAAGGATAAACATCACATGGCATAACTTGATGTTGACATTGGTATAGCCACTTTTGTGCAATGATCTCCATCTTGTGCGTTCCGCATGATCTCCATCACTCCACCATGATTGCCTTCACCACGAATAGAAACTACAATATTGCTAACTACTTAGCTAAAGTAAAGCTATTACATGGCGTATAATAGTGACTCGCAGGTCATACAAAATTATAAAGACAACCATATGGCTCCTGCCGGTTGTGTACTCATCGACATGCAAGTCGTGAAACATTACAAAACATGATCATCGCATACATTATACACATCACATCTTGGGCCATACCATATCAAGAAAGAAAACACTCCCTGCAAAAACAAGTTAGACGCCTCTACTTTGTTGTTGCATGTTTTACGTTGCTTATGGGAGTAGATGCTAAGAACGATTCTTAACTACGGAAAGCCACAACGGTGATATTAGGTTGCCAAAAACCCCGGTGTTAATCCCATGACCACTATAGTGAGAGAAACTGACATCCACCAGCCGCATGTGTGGAACAAGCCACACGTCAAGTGCGGAGCGGTCTCCGCGAACGACGTCGCGTATGTTTGGCCTGGACCGCTTCAATCTCATATCCTGCGTCATACGAAGAACACAAACAAGAGGCTTGCAACAGAAAAAATCAACGCCCACAACAAACCATGTTGCGTTCTACTCGTGAAACACATCTCGCAGATCTAGCTCTGATACCACTAAAGGGTTTCGCGGCATCATAGTAAATCAAAATTTTCTACGGAGCGATAGAGGGAAAGCCAAGATCTAATCTAGGAGATGCAAACAACGAGATAGATTGGATTAGATCTTCATACCCTTAAAGATTCGCACAGCGGAACGTTCGTCGGAACGGGGTGATGTACGTACTCGCTTCTCCTCCTCGCGATCCGATCCGATCTAGCACCACAAGTGGCGGTGCCTCCGTGAGATGCACACGTGCAGCACCTCGATGTCTCCTCCTTCCTCGGACCAGCAAGTATGGTGGAGAGATAGATTGGATACAACACGACGGCGTGGTGTATATGGTGGAGAATTTCTGCCAGCAGGGCTTCGCCTACAAACAGTCGGGAGGGAGAGAGGAAAGCTAGCAAGGCGGCTAGGGTTTGGAGGAGAGTGTATGAGTTGGTGCCGCCCCACCCCTCTTTATATAGAGGGGGCGCAGCCCTAGCCCCTCCCCCAAGCCCAAAGGATAAGGAGTGGGGGCATGGACTCTCCCCTCTTCTAGAAACCCTATCTCTAGTTTAAACGATTTAAACTCTCTAGGATCGGCTGGGCCTATGGGGCCTTTGCCCCTAGCCCAATGCGGCCAGGACACTCCCTCATAGGCCCATGCCCCATCCCCGGAAGGTGGTGCCACGTGGTCCCCTTCCGGAAGGTTCTAGAAGCTTCCGGTACAATACCGATTAACCCAGAAACAATTCCGAACTCCAAAAAACTGCAC